>SNQJ01S0035489.1:15405-55297 GCA_010110895.2 Picea sitchensis | reverse complement strand
TCCTTCAGAACCCCAGATTACTAGGGACGTCTCCCTTGGGATTAGCCACACTGAATAGAAAGAGCTCCCCATCGAGGTGACAGTGGGTGGGGAAGCTCCTGTTACGCCAGTTTGAGCCTTGCCTTCAAGCTACTTAAACCTTTCCTACAAACTGAGCGATAACAAGCCTGTGCCTATAGGTTTTGAGTTTCCACTGGGGGATTTCTAAAAGGTCATCGTCTGCTCCCATCATATTACCTATTTTTCATCTTGCTTCCCGCTCGTCCATCCCATCACATTTGTCTGAGCATTGGGTTGGCCAATCATTTAAGGGTTGCACCTTGCCTGGTGGGAAGAAGGGGCTAAAGGCCCAGAAGGTAAAAGCAGTTGGCAGAAGATAAAAGCCTAAAATTAAAACCTCGAGATGCTTCGCCTAGGGATCCCCGAGAAAGCAGTAAAAGGCTTCTCAGCAAGAAACAAGAGGGACCCATAAAAATAATAAAACAAAACCTAGTTAGAGGATAGGGGGTCTCATCACGAGCCAACCTCTTAGGTCCATGGGCACCTAGCGGTATGACACTACTTGCAATTGGTTACCACGCCAGGGTAGTGATTCTTGGTTGCATTGCCAAGAGAAAGGAGGTCTCATCAGGAGCCAGCCTTCTCATCTTCATGAAAGTGCTTGTGGGTAACATTGCCACCACTGGTCACCATGCCAGGGCAATGTCCCCTGATTAGCTTCTTGAAGAAATAGCAATAAAGAATAAAGAATAAAAGGCATGAATGGGCTTGGAAACATTTGCATCTAGGACAGGTGCAGCTCGTCTTTTACAAAGGCACCCACAAGTAAGCCCTACATTTCCCTACTTTCACTGCACCCCTTGTGAGGACATCCCTTATCCACCTCACCCATTTACATAACTTGAATTTAATCCCTTCTGAAAACATCCCTTTCCAGTGGACACTAGCCCAATAAGACGCCTTGTCACTTCCTCCAAACTTGCATTGCAGATTTATATAATGTCTTTAAGCACTTGACTGGGGTAAAAGGGGTTTTATGCACATGTTTAATAATATTGATGATTAGATGTGATTGACATTGCTATGATCCCTGTGACTTATGAGCCCATGGAGGGTGTATCTGTTGATGTGCAGGATCATGCCCGACAGACAGGTACCACATTGGACAGGTACACATGGGGAGATGATTAGTTCGGACCTCCATGAGGCTGAAGAGCCCACCAAATGGATGGTGAAACCCCAGCAAGGGTCAGAGACAGGACAGAGGGGTTTGCACCGAAGAAGAGGAGGACATTCCACAGAGACACCCTGGCAGAGCCTTAGACAAGACAGAGGGGTTTGCACCGAAGAAGAGGAGGACATTCCACAGAGACACCCCGGCAGAGCCTTACCTAGGGGGGTTGTGCCCTCTTCATTGGAACATTGGCCTTGGAAGGCCCAGGACGTCACCCAGGAGGCTCATGACGTCATCCAACTTTATGGACGTTTTGGGAGACAGTCATCACAGTTTGGCACGTGTGGCAGGTTGGAGAAGCCCAAGGAGGGCTAATGTTTTGCTCCAGGAGGCTACACTTGCCCTAGAAAGGGCTAACATCACCCTAGAAGGGGCATGACATCTTACTTTTGCTTGATTAGGGTTTAATTTATGACATTTTAATGTAAAACAGTATTATTGTGTATTTTGGCCTTGTCGGCCTTTTGATAACCTAAATTTTAATTAAGGTCATTGGTATGGTATATATTGAGGGTTTTTACTCTCATATTTTCATCATCTTTCACTCACACATAGTGAGGTCTGAAATTTGCGCCCTCTTCTAGGGTTTTGGCTGAAATTTTGAGGCACACTTGTTGAAGGAGACATTTTCTTGGCATTTTTGGCATTTCTCTTGCTGGAAGGTTTACAACTAGGGTTTTGCTACATGATTTCTTGGTTTATGTAAGTGAATTTCTGTAACACTTCTTAATTGAATGGTTATAGTATTGTTTACTTGCATTTGTTATTATAATTTGTTGAATTAAACCCTAGGTGACAAGCACATGCTATGGTCCTTGTCTCATAAGAGTGGAGCACTACTGGAGCATTTTAGAAGCATCTAGGGAGTGTCGTGGCAACATTTCAAGAGCATAGATGAAGCACCACGAGAGCATCATCATTGAAGCACAATGTGAAAGCACACTTTAAGGAGCGCCCCTCGAAGCAATTCATTTCAAGAGGGTCCTCCCACAAAGCTTCCCTCTAGAGCATAATTCAAGCGCAGGATTGTGGAACAACTCTCCTAACACTTTGAATTGATTATATTGATTGTTTTCTTAAGTTATCTCATCACACTTGATCTATTGAATACATTGTAAGTTGCAATAACATATTGATAACCTCGGAATGCTTCAAAACTCCTTGGTTGTCCCACAAGCCTACACCTAGGCACTCAAATTAGAGAATGCAATCAACAAGGACTATCAATTTTGAAATAGATTGAAAAACAAATTTAAGGTTTACAAGGAGTCATTTTTTAGCACTAATTTGGAAGTGTAAGATGCTTTGAACAGCAACACTCCAAGCCATCAGCTCCTAGCCAAGGGTGCATTGTTCATCAAGGATGCTCAAATCCTAGATCCCTCAGCTTATTCTGATTTTATTTCTGTTCTACTCGCATTATGGAAGCAATTATGATGTCCATTGTATATACCTTTCCTCTTTTGCTTTGCAGATTGTAAATATTTTTCTGTAAATATATGACATATTTTTCAAAAAAAAGATGCTTTGAACAAGTTTGAACATGATCTTCTGAAAGTAGAGCACATTGACAATTTTTTCAAGAATTTGACTCCCACCAAGACAACAAACAGACTACTTTCCTGAGTGAAGTTTTTAGAGGCCCAACAGCAGCAACAAGGTTTGGCACAAGAAATAGACATATCTAAATAAGGTTAGTTAATGTTTTGTGAAGTTCATGATTCGATGCCAATTAGCACAGTGAGGGTCAAATGATGTTACAAGCTCAAATGTATTACAAAATGGAAAGGTATCACAAGGTTAGGTTGCAGTGCAAGAAGGGTTCACATGCCTTTAAATAGAGTAGAATTGGTGTTTTGGGTGAAAGCATGGCATGGTTAGCTTATGAGGCAAAATGGAACTACAAGGATGGGTTTTAGGACACGAGTACTGCCAGGGAAGGTTGTGGAAGACAAAGAAATATGAGAGGAGGCTCCAAAATGAAAAAGGTTGACAAATCTACTGCTTTTGTGTAATATTATTTTGACTATACTTAATTACCTCGTGCAATGTTGTTTCATTACATGCAATACTTGGTGATCATTAAGTTCATGGTATGTTGATCATGGACATTCAAGCCTGGATTTAGCTGATTTTGGATTTCAACAGATTGACTATAGACAGAGTGGACATCAACAACTTCGTGCACATGAAGAAGCTAGCAGCTACCACACCTGGGTACTCCTGCAACTTTTAAGCCAGACAAGTTTGACGGCATTGAGTGACGAAGACAACAGTAATCCAAAGGTTAACTGATAAGTCTCTTTTCTCTAGTTTAACAGTTTTTTTGGTAATACTTTTTGGACAGAAAAACTGTTAATGTTTAAATCTGAACTATATTTTCATTTTAGTACAGTTATCCCTGGTAACTCCGTGTCAAAATATTGTACTCTTGTAAATGTTATGTTAGTTTACTAGTGTCAATTAGGTATAGCTTGGGTGGTTGTGATGAAAAGTTGTACCCTCACCACCCAGGTTCAAATCCCACTTTGTGACATGGTTCCCCCAAGGTATATTACCTGGAAAATAAAAACGTTATTTTACCAGCTAAAAGAAAAAGTGTGACATCATATGTTGAATTATTTGTGTGTATAATTCACTTTTAATGACCAAGGTTAAGATAGCTATTCAACGAGCAACAATATCTCCATTCCCTTGAAATTTTCCTTGATAGCCCCTGCCCTGGTGAAAGAGCTTCATCTTCCCCTGTTGTTGATGTGAGAGTTGACAAGATTTAGGATCGTTTGCTGATGAGACAGTGTGCCACATTTTAACATAAATGCATATAAGTCGATCGATCACTATGTAACAATCATATAGTAACAAAACGCTAGTGTAAGCGTTGCAAGTGAAAGTCTGTCTGCAATACTAAAACATCCAATAGCAAAAGTCGTCACCTTGATTGTTGAACCTCAAATATTACTTAACACGACAGTCTTCCTTCATATAACAGTAGCTTCCCACATATGCTGCCATATTCGGTTATCTTTAACAAAGTCATCGACACCTAGAGCACTATCAATGAATTGATCTTCGCACCAGAAACATTAGTCTCCGGGTCACTCGTATTTACCTAAAGATTGAAAATAAAGATAGTGAATAGGCGATCTCCTGGCAGGGCGTTAATGAAACTTACCTCTGGATAATAGTCATCAAACACAACATTACCCTAATTACCTTTGGGATAGCAGGGATCTAACCGAATAAAGTTAAAATTTAAACTACAGTAACAGCCCTCCGTCATCTGGCCGCCTATTTTTGACATTTTTATAATTTCACATAGGGTTAAGAATCCTCGGTCTCCTGGCACGCCGTTAATGAAATTCATCTATGGATAAAAGTCGTCAAACAGATTATTACACTACATACCTTTAACATATAAGTAATTTGACCAAATATCGTTCGAAATTTAAACTAAAGTAACAGTCATACGTCATATGGCCGACTCTTGCCGCACATACGAGCCATTTGTCACCTATCATTTTACAACCGAAATCTACCCTCCAAGAAAACAGAAATAAATTATCCTGAGCAATGTTACTCAAATTTTCCTTGCCTTACTCTGTAAATTTCTTAAATTGCTTTATTTTAAAATCACTCCCAGTAGAAAATGTTTGAGAAGGAATTCTTGACCTCAGTAAGATATTTATTTGTCTCCAGGACAGTCATCTTTACCTAAATATTTAGAATTCATCTAAAGATTATGAATTATCGGTCGCCTGGCACGCCGCAAATGAAATTTAACTCCGGATAATAGTCGCCAAACACAATAGAGCCCTATTTACATTCAAAATAGCAGTAATTTGACCTAATCATGTCGAAATTCAAAACTATAGTAACGGTGACACGTCATCTGGCCCACTCTCGGTGAAAAAGGAGACATTTTGTCATTGTATAGCCAAATACCTTTAAAGAATAAAATAGTAAGAATAAATTATCCTGCGCACTGTTCCTGAAATTTTCTTTACCTTTCTCTGAAGTTAGCTTATTAACATTATTTTCCGTAGAAAGTTTTTCAGAAGAAGGTGGAAAGCATAAGAGCTACGAGAGAATGTCAATTTCCATAGAAAAATTGTCAGAAGGAAGTACAAGCATAAGAGCTACGAAAGAGTACCGAGTATGTAAGATTGCTTCAGAATGTGCACGAAAAACAGAGGTGATGTCCGCGACAAATCCGAAAAGGCATGTAGGATGACGGATTTCTCCGCTACCGTCGAAGCTTTTCTCTCAGGTCTCGGACTGGCCATTTTATCATCCGAAGTAGCTCTTCACAAATAAAATGAAGAAAAATAATCCATCAAGAATACGTTTTCACGGACTGCTAAATTCATCCATTTAAGGTGAACAAATTTCGGAAATAGCACAGAGCATACCTACCTAATCAGCCAACTGACTCGCTGTTATTGCCAATATTTCCGTCAATATAACAGTCGCACTCTCAGACTCGGTCTCTTCTTCATACGGACAGGTAAATTCGTTCATGCATTCAGCGGCGTCTCTTCTCGGAAGAATGTATTCAAGATGCAACGAACATTTATCTTGCCTGATTTTATGGACAAGCAGAGAAATAAAAATCCGGCGTTCTGGTTCCCGCTGGAACTTATCCCAAATAAAACATTGATGGAAAACTTTCACACGTAGTCCGATGAACGGGGCCCATTTGACCGCCTTGGTTCATGCAGTTAATAACGTGTCTATGTTTAAGGACACGCGTCAAAACATTTTATCCATTACACAATTATTTATAGACGTGCGAAGTTCGTTTGGTGAAGTTGGCTGCTATTGACGGCGACGACGCGTTGTTATTTTCGGAAGTGGAGAGTATAGCGTGGTATTCCAGAGCCATTGTTACACTCCCGAGTCCCGATAAACCATTAACCTCCCCATAATTACCCACGAACTATGCTGATTGGAATTGATCTCCATGGTCTCACAGCTGTAAGGCTCTGTCACAGCTGGAAGGCTTGCCCGTGATACATGGGTGGTGTGTTCATAATGTTTTGTAGTATCTGGTTAGTAATGTGTTGACTGACTTGTTCAAGCGTTTGGCGAGCTAGCTGTACACGGAATTTACCAAGTCAATCTGTGAATAGCATTATATGATAAAATATTAAGTTTCATATTTAAAAATGTATATCACGTTTATTTGTGGCCTTGTCTAATTTATATTTTTAAATACTCTCTTAAAAATCCGAATATCGCTCAGCTGCCTCACTCTTGCGCAACAATGACGTGAGAATGAACCTTATAGCAATGATTAAAAAATATTTTAACAAGGTAACATTTCCTTACGATGTGAGGGTTTGATTTTTCGTGTTGGTCAATGAGATTCGTTTGGTTGATAAAAGTAGGTATTGTTATCATGTTTATGAAGGTTCAATTTTGTTAATCAACACGTGACTTAGTGTAACTTTTTTAAAAAGGTGGTGTGACTTTTTATTAAAAAGAGTTAAATAAAACTTTGAAATTTACATTATAGTTGAATTTATGATAAACAATCTTAATGTTGAAAGAGGAGGTTAAATCTATCATAAATAATTTTCTAAGCAAGACACATCTCCACTAAATAAATTAATAATTTTCTAAGCAAGACACATCTCCACTAAATAAATTGTTGGAAGGGAAAAGATTGTGTCATAAATACCCTCCATGCATATTCTTCTAAGCAAGCCACATCTGCCCTGAATAAATTTCGAATGAGGAATTGAACATTTCAAAATACTTTTCATGGATATTCTTCTAAATCGAAAAAGTGTTTTCAAAATTTGTGAAATGTCTTTATCACACTAGAATATCTCACATTTCATATTTACCACGTGTCATTATTATGAAAGCATTTTTAAAAAAGAAAGAGCATGCAACTACAATGATGGGTAAAACATGGAAGGATACCATAGACAAAGAATTTTCATTAATAAATAGCATGAAAAGGTGTGAAACGGCCAAGTTTCATTTACCAGCCTTTTAATTGATTTATCAATTTAACATTGCCTTTATTTCTCCTACCCACCTTGGTAATTATTCGAGTAATAGGGAGACTCACTCATAAAGGGGTATGCGAAGGTTGCTTTGTTCGATAAGTTGCACGCTCCATCAGCCCACCCAAGTTCAATCAATCAAGAATGTTGCCTACAGTGATATCGTCCGTGGCTTGGTAACTAGGGTTGGCTCAATTGTCTCACGTCAAACTCTTGGGCGAGTTAATATTGGGTTGGGTTTCCAATTGATGTTATCAATATAGAGAGAGCCATCCTTCATACTTACTTATACACCAATCGCACACAAATTTGATATATAATTTTTCATCCCGGAACCTTGTTTCTATTGTGTCGATTAGGTTATCTAATATTCTTCCTACCCTATATATATGAGGGTGGGAGTAGAGATACTGGTTAAAGCATATTATGTTTTATTTAATATTTTTAGGGTGAGGGTGTGGGTGTGGGTGTGGTGGGCTAAAACATAAGGTGATGGTGGGGAATATTGGGTAAAACATAGGGTGTTTTGTCCAATATTACCTCCTACCCCCACCCTCATATATGAGGGTAAAATATAATAAACATAGGGTGTGGATGGGGAGGAATATTGAGTAAAACATATTATTTTTTACCCGATATTACCCCCCACCCCCATCTTCATATATGAAGGTATGGGATGGGGACAGGGGGGAAACATTGGGTAAAACATTCATCCTCGTAGATGGGTGTTTTACCCAATATTCTCGCTTGTTTTATCCAACCATATATAAGGGTGGGGGTGAAGGGGAATATTGGATAAAACATATTGGTGAGGGTGCGAGGGAATATTGGGTAAAACATATTATGTTTTACCCAATATTCCTAGGGTGGGGGTGGGGGGAATATTGGGTAAAACATGGGGGAATATTGGGTAAAAACATCCTCATATATTGGGCAAAACATGGGGGAATATTAGGTAAAAACACTCTCATATGAGGATGTTTTTACCCAATATTCCCTTATATGAGGATGTTTTTACCCAATATTCCCCCATGTTTTAATCAACCATATGTGAGGGTGGGGATGAGGGGAATATTTGGTAAAACATATTAGGTATCATGTTGTATGCAATTTTGGTAATTTGAAACCTATTATAATTAGAGGATCACCCATCGTGGTCCAATTCGATGTTGTTCTTGAATGTAGGGTCCACTTGCCACCCACCAAAGAGTACTTATCTTTCAAACATAAACGATAGTCAATGTAGTTCAATCACTTCCAACTCAGGGATATGTTTTCAAACACATGAGTCGAGATCTCTTCCAATCAATGTGCTAGTGAACAATGTTGATAACGTCATTGCTCTTCCCAAATCAAGAAAATACGAACATGAAAATGTACATTACAACCTTATCGAGTATAGAGATATGATTTCCCATAGCCAGCCCGAAGAATGCATTTGACATCTTGTGTCTTTTAACATCATGAGGCATACATAGATCCATCCTTAGAACATCAAATGCAAACAAAAAGACACTATCCCCATGCCATGCATGCAAAATTTAACAACACTATTCTTTGCACCAACACATATGGCCAACATGCACTAATGAACTAAACATATGACAATCATGCACCACTGTAATGTGTAATTGATATTTCACCAACATAGTAATCATCAATTCTAATGCATTCACCATTAAAGATCTTACATTGTTAATAAATCCCCCTGAAAACATCAATTGGAACCCAACTACAAAAATGTCCACCATGGAGTCGAAGTGAGGGTCACTTTAATGTTGTGATGAATTCCTCCTCTACTTTTTGACAATCTCCTCTATCCATGCTTACCTCCATGAAAACTCTTGAGTGGTCATTTTCTCCTTGAACTCTAATTCCTTGGGTAATGCTCTTCTTCACACCAAATTTGCTAACTACTAAATCAATTCCTTCTACTCATTTTTTTCTTTCATTTGTTTCTTTCAAGAAGGCAAACCATGGAGCCAAGAATCCATTTCATAAACCTTCCACCATCACATTCAATCTGAGCTCCATTTTATTTTGTTCTTGGAAGAGTGATCACAGTGACATCGTGGAGCGGACATGGTATCACATGGTTTCTCAAGTTCCATGAGGATCAATATTGTTTATCCTTAGTGTCAAGGATGCATGTCACAGGGGGGATTTAAACAATGGAATCAAATTACTTTTCTGCTTTAGAGGTCATGATAGCAAGTGTTAATAACATACATGCCTTTCTATCAATGCTCTACAATCAAAGGGTCAATACAAATTCTCTTAATTTAATTTTAATTGGTTTTTTTCCCTTGAGTGTTGTTTATGTGAATTACTTATAACTTATTTGTGTTAGGTCAATGATAGGGTTACAGTGGTTACAATTGAGGTGTAATTTTATTTCTATTAGATGGTGAGTGGCTAAGATGGTATCGACCTCCTTTAGGGAATAGTGAAATCTTTTAAATTCTAGTTCTTCTTTTTTAATTTATAATAGATGTTATTAACTAAGATGTAGTGCTTCATCGACTTTCTCTAACATATTTAAAATTCTCATTGCTATGGTCGCTTCCGTAAAATTCCTCTAGCTCCCTAATAACCAATATTTGTATATGGATGGCTTAATTCTTTGAATGGGGCATCCTAGTTAATTTATTTAAGATATTATACTCAACAAGTAGTATGAGAAAAAGGGATGGAGCTTTTATTCTTTACAAGAAAGTGACCAAGGTTATTGATGTCACAATACTTAATAGTCAAGAAGGATTAAAACATGGTTTACCTGTTCAAAATACATTAGTATGCAGAATGTCAGCAAATCGACTACGATTAATGTAATTGGGAAGCACGTTGAAGGGAAGGTTGCCCGTCTCACTAAAGCTCTAGTGATCAGTGTGGAGAATGTGGACAAATCGACTTTGCTTAATGTGATTAGGAAGCATGTTGGAGGGAAGGTTACCCAAATCACTAAATATCTAGTGATTGGTGTGCAAAACATATTGGTGGGGGTGCGAGGGAATATTGGGTAAAACATATTATGTTTTACCCAATATTCCTAGGGTGGGGGTAGGGGAAATATTGGGTAAAACACTCATATATGAGGATGTTTTTACGCAATATTCCCCCATGTTAAACCCAACCATATGTGAGGGTGGGGGTGAGGGGGAATATTGGGTAATGTAATACCCCTAGGTCAAACCCCAATTGTACATATAAATGTAAATGTAATTATACATACAATTTGTTGAGTTGATGGTAAAAGATCTTTGGTTCGGTTATGCGCGCATTGAGTTAGTGCGCGAGAATCTCATGCCAAAGAAGTGCACACATTTTATAATGTATCGCGCACTTGTGTGACTATGTGAGGATTGTGCACTAAAGGAAGGGTGCGCACCATCTTGAGTTTGTGTACAATGTAGTAAGTGTGCAGTTTTGGGGCCAGAGTGCCTTTGTGTATATGCATTTTGAGGCCAGAGTGTCTTTGTGGTTATTAGGCTGGAGAGCCAGATGTTAACTGGTCAGTGAGCCATCATTGTAATATGTAATCACATGCAAATATCAATGAAAACACATCACTGTTGTTGACCAACCATGTAAAAGAGTATGGGGGGCTAAACTCTACTAGATAGGAAAAGGGGGATAAAAGTTAAGGATAAGCGGCTAATCTAGGGGGGCTTAAGCCCAAAGGAATATTATATTAATATTCCTTAAAGTATAAAGCATGGATAATTATTTTATCCTCAGTTCTAAGGATGGGGACAAGTGGGCCCAAGGTAGTTCTCAACATGACAAGTGTCAAGTTGGGAACATGCATACATATAGTTTGGACTTAGTTCATTTTCCTATTCATTCTATTGGCATTCCTTCACTCACTCAATTTTCATATGTACCTTGTTTTTACTATACCTGTATATGTACCAATACCTTAGTTAGCTTTGGAGTTGGACTGAAGAGGCGGGTTGTCATGCCCGTAGGATATTGAAGAGGCGGGTTGTCGGGCCCGTGAGAATTCTCTGCAGGTGAGAGAATTGTTGGGAATTGATTCTCGAAGGTGCCAAATTATAGCTACAGGGCTCTGAGATTTCCTATCCGGCATGTTGTTGAAGCCCTGGAAAGGAAGTGGGGTAGCCGAGGGACTACTGAGAAAAGAAGGGGCACACTTCCTAGGGTGGGATAGGCATGTGGGGAATGAGGGATTGTAGGTTGTTAGTTTGAGTTGGCACATGTGACTGAGTTTTCCCATTGTCTGAGATACCTTAGTCGGGTTAGGAATCCTTTACCCAAGTGGAGTTTAGTCCCAGCTCGGGGGTGACCCACTACTGAGAGTTATGAGCAGTGTGGTCTAAAGCTGGGAGGAACATGGAAGGTCTACACGTAGTTGGTGTTCTTTTAAATCAAAGATAAGTGTCAATTATGTGTTAATTCACATGATGTGTTAATATTTATGCATTTGTTTTCATGTGGTTTTCTTGTGTATGTTGCATGCGTATTTTTGTTATCATTTTGTATGAATTTTTGCATTTGCAGAGTATTCTTATGATTTAAATTAGTATCAAAGTTCAAAATTTTAAGTGGCATAGCCCAGTAGGTGGCTGGGGATGTTACAATGTGCTATCAAAGCCCAATTTTCAACACTGATCCTGGATGGGCCGAGTTATCCGAATGTTGAAGCGGAAATCTGTAGAGAATTAATTTCTGGACCAGGTCTACAACTTGTTGATTACAATATTGCAGTAAAATTGAGAGAAATCTCATGGGTAATGTGAAGAATTGAGCCTGAAAATAAATTTAACCAATGTCAATTTCTAATGGGGAAAATTTGAACTTGCAGATGGCCGAATTTTTTAGTTTACAAAGCGTCCATGGCGCCCACGCCAAAATTAGGCGAAATTGGGCAAAAGCCCCAATTTCTGCAACAAAAATTATGGAAAAACTAGCTAAGCACAGAAAAATAATGGTGTGTGGGTGCATGAACAAAAATTTGGCGTTGCACGATGCAAAGATGGTGATCGCGGCAAATAATGGTGTGCGGGTGTGCGCACTAAAATTTGGTGTTGCGCGGAAAATAATGGTGTGCAGGTGTGCACACTAAAATTGGGCACTGCACGATGCAAAGCTAGTGATGCACGAAAAATAATGGTGTGCAGGTGTGCGCACTAAAATTTGGCGTTGCGTAGTGTAGAGCTTGTGATGCGCGAAAAATAATGGTGCACGAGTGTGTGCACTGAAATTTTGCGTTGCGCGGTGCAGAATGGGTGGGACACGCATAAGGGGGTGTGCGGATGAGCGCACTAAAATTTAGCATCGCACGGTGTAGAGCTTGTGGCGCACACATAATGTTGGTGCACAAGGTGTGTACATTGAGTATTGGTAAAGCACAATGAAAATTTGCGGGTGCGAGCGCAATGTTGGTATGCAATGTGTGCATGATAAATATTTACGCAGTACATAAATAGAATAGTGGGTGAGCACGTAATGTTAGTGCATAGTGCGTGCACATTAAATATTCACACTGCGCGAAAGTAGAATCGATGGTGCGCAGGAAGCATTGATGCGCAGTGTGAGCACACTAAACCTTAACATTATGTGGTGTGGAGTTTGCAATGCACACAGAATATGGGTGTGTGACACAAAAGTTGTGTGCACTAGATATTGGCGCGCGACACAAAAGTTGTGCGCACTAGATATTAGCATGTGCCACAAAAGTTGTGCACAATAGATATTGTTGCCCAACAAAAACATTGTGCGCACTAGATATTGATTCGTGACAGAAAAGTGGTTCACATTGGAGAACTAGCACGCGTAAAGTCGATTTGGTGGTCTACAACAACAAAAAACCAGTGATTTTCCACGACATTTTTGTATTGTTGAAGGTCATCTTTTTGCATGACATTTTTGAGGCCTTAAACAATGTTTTTAGCTAATAAAAAATAGTGTACCCAAAGTGTAGTTTTTTCAGCTCAAATGAAACATCTCGATGATATCTTTCTAATGGTGTATCTCAATCGTCAAACAGAGTTAAGATGAGTGATTTATAGCCCGGACAATGGAGAGTAAATTTTAAGCCCCAGTTAACTTTTGAAGGCCATAACTTTCTACTATGGAATCAGAGACACAAGAGTAGTCTATGGAAAGATATTTAACCATAGAACACAATCATGGAGCTGAATTAAAATTCTAGGCATGTTAAAGATGTTTAATAGGGCATAGAAGGTACCTATAGCATTCAGGGCCAAAATAATAATTGGCCTGAAACTTCAGCAGGTTGTATCTAGCAACCTAGAACCCAAAAAGAGGTGAAACTTGGAAAGATTTTCCAAATTATGATGATGAAGGAACCCAGTTGGGATCCTATCGAAACTCCAGAAGAGCATGTACAAATAAGCATAACTACAGTTTAGGTTTGCACCTGCTTAAGATGTGAACAAAAGGGATTCATGGGTAATATTCAAATGGCCACAAATTTATGCGCAAGACTCAGAGTTGAGCAAGGTAGAAGTCATTGGAAAACTATTGGTAAGAGGAATCCAGATATCCACCAAAAAAATTGATTTGGACAATTAATTTCACAAGAAATCAGAAGAAAGAATTTCGATACATTATTGGAACAGAATTGTACATAATTCCATGAATTTGTTAAATTATTTAGCCTAACAAATTTATTGGCTACACATTTTGCAGAGTTAACAACATTTAGATCAGAACGGGATCAACACAAAGTTCAAAATCATGGAAGATGCATAGGGGGCTTACAACCATGAAGATGAGATCAGAGTTATGTATGTCAATATGGGTAATGAAGGTACAAATTCAAATGGACATGGAGAAGGTAAGGAGGAAAGCATGAACTTGGTAAAGACCATAAAAAGTCTGCAAAAGGATGTCTAGAGTTATAATGTTGATAATGAGAAGCTTATGAAAGATAAAGAGCAACAAGAAGGATTCAACATCAAGTTAATGTAGATCTTGGACAAAATATAGACGAAGATGGATAAGGAAATCGAATCAAGCAGATCAGGGAGTCATGGGTCTCATGATGAGAGGAGAAGAACAAGAAGTGTTGGCAGGAATCACCATCACTCCCTAAGGAATTCAACTAGGAGAGTACACAATAGTTCAAGTCCATCCCCTATCAGGAAACATAAGAAGAGGTCTAGGTTGGATGAGCTATAGGGAGAAATGAACAAAATCAAGCCTCCTACATTTGATGGTGAGAACAAGAAGGATGAGGATGCAGAGACATGATTGTTAGGCATGAGGAAGTATTTTCATTTGCATAATTACTCTTCACAAGAAAAAGGAAGAATTTCCATCTATCAGTGAAGGGAAAATCATCAATGTGGTGGGACCAATTTGTGAAGGTGCAACACATTGATGAGAAGAAGGTTACTTGGAGGGAATTCAAGAGGCATTTTCAAAAGAAATGCTTGACTAAGTGATACTATGACAAGAAAATGAAAAAGTTATTTAAACTCAAGCTTGGGAGTATGACCACAGATGAATATGAAAGGAGGTTTTTAGAGTTGTTGATGTATGTTTCTTTCATCAAGGATGAGAAAGTTAATATTCAAAGGTATTCGAGTGAGATGTCGTCATTTATTAGGGACAAGATACAATATGATGATCCCAAAACATTGGAGGAAACCATAAGGCGAGCTAAATGTTGTTATGATCAACATAAAAGGAAGAACAACCTTCCAAAAAGATTGGGAAGACAAGAAGAAAAGAAAGATGGAATAGAGGAAGAAGGGAACTAAGCTACCATTCTTCATACATAACTCTTAGGGACAACCAACTTCTAAAGAACCCAGAATGACCAAGACATTGGGGCAAAGACCAAGGCAACCACCTATTCAATGTTGGGGTTGTGGGGGATATCATATGTACAAAGATTTCCCTCACAAAGGTGAAAAAGTGAGGATTGTTCACAATGTACAACAAGTTGATACAGTGGAGGGCATTGACATAAATGTACCTAGGATATACGTAGCCCTAGCCAACAAACAAGTTGAGTTTCAGTCACATATGATTGAAGTGGAACGTAAGATCAACAACCAACCCATTGCTATTTTAATTGATTCAAGAGCTATTCATAGTTATCTAGATCCTAATATGGTGGAAAGATTTCATTTGCCAAGAAGAAAGCTTGGAAAATCTTGGTTGGTGCAACTAGCTACAAGAGCTTGTACCATATAAAATATATAAATATTAAGTTATAATAATCATAAATAATAATGATAATAAATAGTTATTAATTGTATAAGAGACACATCCTTTCATGGATGGTCACCATATGTGCCTTTAGGTTCTCTATATATTTGACACTCTCATTATACATCTATTGATCATATATTATCTATTTTATCTCATTATATATATTCTTATTCAATATATTTATTGTCGAGTATGGATTACAATTATTCATTCCATTTATGATGGATGTTCGTCGTAAGAATCAGATTGGTTCTTTACATTGGTATCAGAGCTTTGTTCTTGATCCTGACCATTGGCCATACATGCTTGTAGCCTCATACAAAAAAAAAATCAGAGTTTCTCTTTTATCTAGGTCTTTGACCATGTGAGGGAATTTTTCCATTAAAAAAAATCATCATAAAAAATTACCGTTGAAGAAATAATCTTTCAGTTGCAAGAAATTATAAGTTATTACCAGATATCAAGAAGAAGGGGAAAAAAGGGACAAGAAAAGGAAGAAAGAAAGAAAGAAAGAAAGAAAGAAAAGAATAATAAAAAAAAAGATAGTTTAAAAGAAAAAAGTTCCAAAGAAGAAGGAAGAGTAAATTCTGATTTTGTTGTTGGTGGTTTATAAGCCCATGGTTTTGGTAAACCATTGGCCCATGGTATTTCCCTACCCCGTAAAAAAAGAATTTACAGTGGTAACTTTTTACAACTTTCTATATACACGTGGTGGGGTTGAAGCCAAAATAAAAATTCAATGACCTAAGTCTATTGGAGTAATATTAATTCAATAAAGGCCAAAAGATATTTTAACAAAATAATAATGTGGTCAATTAACTTGTGTAAATGACATTCATATAGGAAAAGTAAGAAGAGAATGTATCATATCAAATATTGTGGAGTTAGAGATATCCACAAAAAGACAACCATCATAAATTTATGTAAATAAAAAAAGAAGTTTGAAGGATTATTATATTTTTAAAAGTGCAGTGGATCTAGGAAAGTGAGGGGCAAGAAAAAATATACAAAAATAAAATAATATATTTGAAAGTTAAAAGATTTAAAAAAAAAGAAGAAGTGAAAAGTGTATTGTTTTAAAAGTGGGTTCTTGAAATTCATACATTTATCATTTATTAAAAAAATAAGAAGTGGACCATGACATATACAAAGAAAACAATTTTTGCAAAATGTCCCTATTGCTCAAAAGAGAAAGAGTATGAAAGGGGCCTTATGAATGGAACTCTCCCTTGTCCATATTGTAAAAATCCTTTTACTTTAGTAGAAAATCAAGGTGACACGCATTGGGAAGTGAAAGTAAAAGAATTAGAGAACCAACTAATTCATTATCAACAACACAACAAAAATTTACAATTTCAAGTTGGGTTGGAGAAAATGTTAAAAAACCAAAAAGAGAGACAAAAACAAAATCTTTAGGGAAAATTACTAGAAAAAGACAAATACATTTCTTACTTAAAAAATCATAACCAAAAGTTATTGGTACTGTTATCGCGCAGTTTGTATTTAGGTCATAGCCTATAGGACAGTGGACAAACTGGCGTAACATGAACCTTCCCCACCCAATGTCACCTCGATGGGGAGGTTCTTTTTGTTTAGGGAGGTTAGCTCAGGGGCGACGTCCCCGGTAACCTGGGGCTTGAAGAGGCAAAGAATAAAAGGTCAAGAGTTAAGATTTTCCCTCCTCGCAGGTTACCACTAGTATCAGATAATCCGGCTAATCAACCAATAAAGAAGTGAAGTCCCTGTCGAAAACACCTGCCTGGAACAAGATGATAACAATGCAATACAATATTTGCAGTCTATAACTCAAAGGGTTAGTACTTCTTAACTATCTAATTTCAATTAATAAGCAATGTACTAGACAAGATGAAGTCAACGTTCTGCTAAAAATCCTATGTGAGATACTAATTCATCAATGTCTACAAAAATGACCAAGCCAACAGTATTTCCTATCAATAATTGTTCAATAAATGCTTGACGTCATCAATTTAATAGCTTATTTAATGGTCAAAAAGGGTTGTTGCATCAGGTATGACATCAGCCTAGGTTAGTAGCGTTAGGGTTAGTTTAGGGTTTCAACAATTTAAAGTTTGAAAGATGATTTTTGTACACTTCAAGCTCAACGTTGGAGAAAATACCAGTGCCTTAGGGTAAATGGAGTCAAAGCAAGGGAAAAAATTCTCAGGAGGACTCAAAATTAGAGACTGGAAGGTAGGGTTCCAAGGTGCTGCAATGGTAGGGCCTTAGAATCAAAACCCTAAGGGAAGGAGGCTCACTCCGGTGTTGCTTAAGGAAGGCCTCGTGCTCCTTCCTCTTTCTCTAAATACACTTGGAAAAATGGCTAGATTCAAAGTACATATTTAAGGGAGAAAGTGTTGCAGGGGCAAGGCCTTCAAACCCTAGAAGGTGAAAACCCTAGGTGTAGATTCAACTAGGCCTAGGACATCTCCTCTTTTCAATCTATAACTTCAACGCTAGCTCAGAAAAAGGGGAGAAAAGTGTAGCAACGGCTAGGCTATATCTTCCTTCTTCAATGGCTAAAACTATTTCTCAAACAAGGGGACATATAGCAATGACCTACTTGTGTGCTTGCTACGTAGGGTTTCAAGATTCAACAATATAATAGCAAATGCAAGAAATTAAGCCTACAACCATTCACTTAAGAAGTTTTGCATGAAAAATTCACTTACATATCATGAAGAATGCATAATCAAACCCTAGTTGTAAACCTTCCTTGAGAGAAACACCATATATGCCAAGAGAAATCCTCCAAGAAGAGTTGCGCCTCACTTGAAACACAAAAAATACCAAACAAAGGCTAAAAGATCGTCTCTCACAAGAGAGTGAGTTGTGTTATGTTAAAATGAGGGAAAAACATCCTCAATATATACCAATCCATGACCTTTTAACTACAAAATAGGTCATTAAAACAGTCGACAAGGCTGACTACAAAATTTACATTATTTTTACATTAAATGCTAGACAAATGACATAAAATGAGCAAAAGGTGGGACGTCAAGCCCTTCTGAGGGAGACGTTGGCCCTTTTTTGGGCATATCCAGCATCCATAAGTGAGACGTTAGCCCTTATAGGGCTCCTCCAAGCTACCACACGTCCATCTCTCCTAGGTGACGTCATGTCCATCAAGGGGCAAACGTTCCATCTGAAGTGGGTGATCCCCCCTAGGTCGGGCTCAGCCAAAGCGTCCTGGGTGGAACGTCCTTCCTTCTTCATGTGCAAAGGCTCATCATAACGTTGTCCTGTCTCTGCCATCCCAGCAACCATCTGATGGGCTCTTCACCCCCACGGAGGTCCAAACTAATCATATCCCCATGTGTACCTGTCCACTGGTACCTGTCCGTCGGGTATGGTATTGCACATCAAAAACTTCGCCCTCCATGGGCTCATTAGTCCTCGGGATCATAGCAATGTCAATCATATCTCATCATTAAATTCATCAAATACATGCACAAGACCCCTAGCATATCCTTTAATAGCTCAAAGACATTACACTGATCTACTATACAAAGTTGAAGAAATAGATAAAACAACCTATTGGGCTAATATCCATAAGAAGAAGAAAGTTTCCACAGAAGATTATTCAAGCCATGTTCATGAAGTGATATGGTCTAAGGATTTCCAGTCATAGTGAAGACCAGGGGTAGGTATTGTCTGTGGGTGCCTTTGTAGGAGGTGAGTTGTACCTGTCATGGATGCAGTTCTTTCCAAGTCCCTTTATTGCCTTTATTCTTTTCTTATTTATTACCTTTTCTTTCTTTTTTACTTCAAGGTCTGACCAGAGGACACTGCCTTGGCATGGTGACCAGAGCTGATAGTGTTACCCACTAGTATTTTCGCAGAAATGATAAGGTTGACTCGTGATGAGACCCCCTTTCCCTTGGCCATGCAACCAAAGGTCATTGCCCTGGCATGGTAACCAGATAATGGCAATGTCATACTGCTAGATACCTATGAACATAATGGGTCGGCTCGTGATGAGACCTCCCATCCTCTTGGTTAGGTCTTGTTTTATTATTTTTCTTCGGGTCCCTTTTGTTTCTTATCGAGAGGCCTATTTTCTTCTGGGTCCCTTTTGTTTCTTATCGAGAGGCCTTTATTGCCTTCTCGGGATCCCCCGCATGGCGACCCTAGGTTTTATTTCCTATGATTTTATCTTTTACCAACTACTTTACCCCGTGTTCTTAACACTGGGCCTTTTAGCCCCTCTTCCCATTGTGACAAAGTGTAACCCCACAAAAAGTCATCCTAATGCCCAGACTAGGCATTAGGATGGATGTATGAGGATGGGCAGATGAAAAGTGATAGTATGGTGGGAGCCGACGATGGCTCTTCAAACTCGGGTGGCTAACTAAAATCCATGGATACCAGCTTGCTAGGGTCACCCTGCTAATCCCCCAACAATGGTCAAGTGGGTTAGTGTAAGATCCATAGCCATCGAAATGTAAGGAACCCGATGCATGGTATAAGAAAGTTATAATGATCAAACATGACACATACCATGATACTGACCAATTACCTCATGGATCAAGAGTCTTCTTATGCAAGTCCAAGCCGATGGTGATGATGTCGGGCCGTCAGCCGACATAGGAAAAATCCGGGCGAAGAGAAAAGAAGGATGGGCCCTCCAGGGCCATGCTCAGGTCAATCCTGCTCTCGGTACTCCATGTCTAGGACCTGTGGGTCTCGAGACATGATCTCCTAGTTATCCCTATAAATCGGGGATAACAGGTACAAATAAACGAGTAAAAAAATAAAAAGCAAAGGGATCAGAAGTTAGAACAAGCTATTCACGATCTCATTAAGAAATTAATAGAGAAAGATGAAGAGAATTGTCGTTTAAAGAACCATAATCAAAGCTTGGTTGAACAAATTGAGAAGTTAAGGAATGAGAAGAAATTATCCGAAAAAAAAGATGAAGAAATCTCTCATCTAATAATCCTTAATCAACAATTGCTTGCACAAATTAAAAGTTTAAAGAATGAAATAACGAAAAAATTGGAATAAAAAAATGAAGACGACAAAGTCAGGAAATAAGGAAGAACTTTTACGTTTAAGGCGACATAATCAATAATTACTTACCCAAATTAGAAAGCTAAAGCATGATAAGAAGAATTTACAAGAAGAGTTAGATCACAAAGAAACAATGACTAAATCAGTTGAAATATAGAGGCTTCTAGTTCAAAAAATCCAAACCTTAGAGAAAGAAACAAACACTAATCCAATTGAATTACCAGAGACATCAAAAGTTGAAAAAAGATCCAATAAACAATATTCAAAAGAGATTTGGGTGCCTTATCGTCATCCAAATCACAAGAGTCTTTACAACCAAAAACAAGGTCAAGAGGAATCTAAACAATTTTCTTCTTACCAACAACAAAACTACAACATTGAAAAAGAGCGAAGACAAAATCGACAAATTCTATGGAAGCCTAAAATAAGAAATCCTATCCGAACAATCAAACATCAAACAATTCCAATAAAAGTAGATTTGGGATTGATCACTTCCAAAAAGATGCAACATATTACTTCAGGAATTCGAAGATTATATCGTTTTGTTTCTTCAAGTATCACAATTACAAAACAAAAGATCATGAGAATTCATTTCTACTTAGAACAAGAGATAGGTCCTTCTCCGATCATGCTTCGAGGACAAAGCATTTTTAAGGAGAAGGCAATGTAGCATACATAATATATAAATATTAGGTGATAATAATCATAAATAATAATAATAATAAATAGTTATTAATTGTATAAGGGACACATCCTTTCATGTATGGTCACCATATGTGCCTTTAGGTTCTCTATATATTTGACACTCATTGTACATCTATTCATTGTATAGTATCTATTTTATCTCATTATATATATATTCTTATTCAATATATTTATTATCGAGTATGGATTACAATTATTCATTCCATTTATGATGGATGTCTGTCGTAAGAACCAGATTGGTTCTTTATAGAGCTAAAAGGAAAATTCAAGAGATGGTTAAGGCATGCCCAATGGAAATGAATGGATTACACACCAGGGAGGATTTGAACATCATACCTTTAGGTTCCTATGAATGTCTAATTGGTATGGATTGGTTGGACCAACATCATGATGTCCTAGACTATTATAATAAAGCATTTACGTGCTTGGATGAGGAAGGGAACTTAAGGACAGTACAAGGAATTCCCAAGGTAGTAACCATCAGAGAAGTTACAGCCTTGCAGCTGAAGAAAAGTTACAGGAAAGGATGTCAAATATTTGACACCTAAAGATAAGATGCCAAATATTGAAGATTATATAGTCCTAAAAGAGTTTGAAGATGTATTTAAAGAAATACCAGTATTTCCACCCAAGCAATATATTGATTTCTCCATCAATCTGATGCCTGGAGCAACCCTAGTATCAAGGACCCCTTATAAAATGAGTACACTAGAACTGAAGGAATTACAAATGCAACTTGAAGATATTCTGAATAAGGGGTATGTACGCCCAAGTGTGTTACCTTGGGGTGCCCCACTATTATTTGTGACAAAAAAGGATGGAACATTGAGAATTTGCATTGACTTGAGGCAATTGAACAAGGTAACAGTGAAGAACAATTATCCTTTGCCAAAGATAGATGACCTCTTTGATCAGCTGAAAGATGCAAAAATATTCTCTAAGATTGATCTCGGGTTAGACTATCATCGAGTGAGAATTAAAGAAGAAGACATCAACAAAACTGTCTTCAGAACCAGGTATGGCCATTATGAGTTCATGGTGGTGCCATTTGGGTTGTCAAATGCACCTATTGTCTTCATGTGTCTAATGAATGGTATTTTCATAGAATACTTAGATAAGTTTGACATTGTCTTCCTCGATGACATTCTTATATATTATAAGTCTAAAGAAGAGCACGAGCAACACTTGAAAATGGTGTTATGGGTATTGAGGGAGTATCAGTTGTATGTCAAATTAAGCAATTTCTCATTCTATCAGAAGCAAATTCATTATTTGGGCCACATAATTTCAAAGGAAGGAATAACAGTGGACCCAGAAAAGATAAAGGCCATTAAGGGGTGGCCAACACCAAGGAATGTCTCTAAGGTGAGATCATTCATGGGACTTGCAGGTTACTATCGAAGATTCATTGAGGGATTCTCAAATATTGCACACCCCGTCACTTCCTTGCAGAAGAAGGGTGTGAAGTTTGAGTGGACATCAGATTATGAAAGGAGTTTCCAACACTTGAAGCATTTATTAATAAATGCTCCAATACCAAGGATTGTTGATCCAAATGAATACTTCATTGTATGCACTAATGCATGCAAAAAGGGCTTTGTGGAGTCCTTAGTCAAAATGGGTATATGGTGTGCTATGAATCAAGGAAATTGAAGGAGCATGAAAGACACTATGTTACTCATGATTTGGAATTGGCAACCATAGTGCATGTCTTGAAGATGTGGAGGCACTACCTCATGGGAAAAGATTTGAGTTGAGGACAGACCACAGTAGTCTGAAATATTTATTTGGACAACCAACTCTAAATGTCAGGCAAAGTAGGTGATTAGAATTCCTCATTGAATATGACTTTGATATAAAGCATATCAAGGGAAAAGAGAACAAGGTGGTTGATGCACTCAACAGAAGGGCGCAAGAGATGCATGCTACATCCATTATCATGTGCCAATCAGATTTGAAAGACAAAATATTAGAGGCTACAAAATCAGATTTACCGTACATGGAAATAAAGAGAAAATTACAACAAGGTATTTTGGAGCAGAAAAGTGAAGAATATAAGCTAGAAAAAGATGAAATTCTCATGTAAAGGGGCATAATTTATGTGCCAAATTCTTTGGAATTGAAAAATATTGTTTTAAAAGAAATGAATAATGTGCCTTATATTGGGCACCCAGGTTACCAGAAAACGGTTGCAGTTGTCAAGAGCCATTATTATTGACCATGTATGAACAAAGAGGTTGTTGATTTTATTAACATGTGTTTGGAGTTTCAAAAGGTCAAGGCTAAGCATAGACACCTAGCTGGTTTGCTACAACCATTTCCCATTCCTCAGTGGAAATGGGAAGTGGTAACAATGGATTTCATCACCAAACTTCCCAGAACAAACAAGCATCATGATTCTATCATGGTAGTGGTGGATAAACTTACTAAAGTTCCCCATTTTATTCCAGTAAAGCTCACACTCAAGGCAACCAACATTGTTGATATTTATATGAGAGAAATTGCTTGACTACATGGTATAGCCAAGACAATTGTGTCTGACAAAGATCCAAAATTTACATCAAAATTTTGGAAAGGATTATTCAAGGGAGACAGAACAAATCTGAATTTTAGCACAACTTATCATCCATAGTCAGATGGGTAGACAAAAAGGGTGAATCATGTGATAAAAGACATGTTAAGGATGTATATAATGGATAAACCATCCAAATGGGAGGATTATTTGCATTTGGTAGAGTTTTCTTATAAAAATGGGTACCGAGCATCTCTAAAGAGGAGCCCATTTGAGGCACTTTATGGCAGAAAGTGCAACACACCAGTGAGCTGGGAGAACCCAACAAACAAAGAAGTGGTTGGGCCAGAACTACTCAGGGAAATGGAAGAGCAAATGATGAAAATAAAATAGAACTTAAAGGTTACCCAGGACAAGAAGAAAATCTATGTTGATAAATGTAGAACTCACAGAGAATTTAAAGTTGGTGACCATGTGTTCTTGAAAATAAAAGCCAAGAGAAGTTCCCTGAAGTTGGGAAATTGTTCAAAGTTGGCAACACGTTACTGTGGGTCGTTTGAAATCCTGGAGAGGATTGGTATTGTAGCATATATGCTTGCTTTACTAACATCAATGTCTATTCATAATGTATTCCATGTGTCATTGCTTAAAAAGTATGTACCTAATGCTAAGCATGTCATTGATTGGAATGTGATTCAGGTGGACCAAGAGGGAGACTTTCAAGTGCATCTGGTGTGCATATTAGATCGGAATATCAAGAAGCTTTGGAATCAAGTCGTAGGTATAGTAAAGGTCCAATGGACTTGGTACGGTCCTGAAGATGCAACTTGGGAGCACGAGGATGCTATGTGCGCAGAATTCCCACATATTTTTGAATACTTTTGAATTTTTTATTGTATATGTGTATATATTGCACTAAGGACAATGCATAAATAAGGGGGAGGGGAATGTAATAACCCTAGGCTAAACCCTAATTGTACATATAAATGTAAATGTAATTATACATATAAGTTGGTGAGTTGATGGTACAAGGTCTTTGGTTCGGTTCTGCGTGCATTGAGTCAATGCGCAATAATCTCACACCAAATAAGTGCGCACATTTTATAATGTATCGTGCACCTGTGTGAGTGTGTGAGGATTGCGCACTAAAGGAAGGGTGTGCACCATCCCAAGTTTACGTACAATGGAGTAAGTGTGTGGTTTTGGGGCTAAAGTGCCTTTGTGTATATGTATTTTGAGGCTAGAGTGCTTGTGAGGTTATTAGGCTAGAGAGCGAGATGTTAAATGGCTAGTGAGTCATCATTGTAATATGTAATCACATGAAAATATTAATGAAAACACATCAATGTTGTTGACCAACCATGTAAAAGAGTATGGGAGGATAAATCCACTAGATAGGGAAAGGGGGATAAAAGTTAAGGATAAGGGGATAAGCTAGGGGGGCTTAAGCCCAAAGGAATATTATATTAATATTCATTAAAGTATAAAGCATGGATAATTATTTTATCCTAAGTTCTAAGGATGGGGACAAGTGGGCCCAAGGTAGATCTCAACATGACAAGTGTCAAGTTGGGAACATGCATACATATAGTTTAGACTTAGTTCATTTTCTTATTCATTCTATCATCATTCATTCACTCACTCAGTTGTCATCTGTACCTTGTTGTTACTATACCTATACCTATACCTATACCTTGGTTAGCTTTGGAGTTGGATTGAAGAAATGGGTTGTCAAGCCCGTAGGATATTCAAGATGCGGGTTGTCAAGCCCGTGAGAATTCTCTCTAGAAGAGAGAATTGTTGGGAATTGATTCTCAAAGGTGCCAAACTGCAGCTACAGAGCTCTGATACTTCTTGTACGACCTATTGTTAAATCCCTAGAAAGGAAGTGGGGCAGCCGAGGGACTGTTAAGTAGAGAAGGGGCACACTTCTTGGGGTGGGATAGTCATGTGGGGAATGAGGGATTGTAGGCTGTTAGTTTGATTTGGCACCTGTGAATGACTTTTCCTGTTGTACGAGATACCTTAATTGGGTTAGAAATCCTTTACCCATGTGGAGTTTAGTCCCAGCTCAGGGGTGACCCACTGTTGAGAGTTATGAGCAATGCGGTCTAAGGCTGGGAGGAATGTGGAAGGTCTGCATGCAGTTGGTGTTCTTTTAAATTAAAGATAAGTGTCAATTGTGTGTAAATTCACATGACGTGTTAATATTTATGCATTTGTTTTCATGGGTTTTTCCCGTGTATGTTGCATGCGTATTTTTGTTATTATTTTGTATGAATCTGTGCATTTTCAAAGTATTCTTATGATTTAAATTAGTACCAGAGTTCGAAATTTTAAGTGGCATAGCCCAACAGGTGGTTGGGGATGTTACATGTAAAACATATTAGGTATCATGTTGCATGTAATTTTGGTAATTTGAAATCTGTTATAATTAGAGGATCACCCACCGTGGTCCAATTCAATGTTCTTCTTGAGTGTATGGTCCACTTTCCACCCACCAATGAGTACTCATCTTTCAAACATAAATGATAGTTAATGCAGTTCAATCACTTCCAACTCATGGATATGTTTTGAAACACATGAGTCAAGTTCTCTTCCAATCAACGTGCTAGTGAACAATGTTGGTAACGTCATTGCTCCTTCCCAAATCAAGAAAATAGGAACATGAAAATGTACATTGCAACCCTATCGACTATAGAGATATGATTTCCCATAGCCATCCCGAAGAATGCATTTGACATCTTGTGTCTTTTAACATCATGAGGCATACATAGATCCATCCTTAGAACATCAAATGCAGACAAAAATACAGTATCCCCATGCCATGCATGCAAAAGTTAACACCACTATTCTTTGCACCAACACATATGGAAAGCGTGCACCACTGTAATGTGTAACTAATATTTCACCAACATTGTAATCGCCAATTCTAATGCATTCACCATTAAAGATCTTACATCGTCAACAAATCCCCTTGAAAACATCAATTTGGAACCCAACTGCAAAAATCTCCACCATGGAGCCGAAGTGAGGGTCACTTTATTGTTGTGATGAATTCCTCCTCTAATTTGTTACAATCTCCTCTATCAATGCTTACATCCAATAAAACTCTTGAGTCGTCGTTTTCTCCTTGAACTCTAATTCCTTGGATAATGCTCTTCTTCACACCAAATTTTGCTAACTACTAAACCAATCTACCCATTTTTTCCTTTCATCTATTTATTTCAAGAAGGAAAACTGAGGAGTCAAGAATCCATTTCGTAAACCTACCACCATCACATTCAATCTCGGTTCCATTTTATTTTGTTCTTGGAAGAGTGATCATAGTGACATCGTGGAGCAGACATGGTATCACATGGTTTCTCAAGTTCCATGATGATTGATATTGTTTATCCTTAGTGTCAAGGATGCATGTCACAGGGGGAATTAAACAAGGGCGTCAAATTACTTTACCACTTTAGAGGTTATGATAGCAAGTGTCAAGAGCATACGTGCCTTTCTATCAATTCTCTACAATTGAAAGGTCAGTAAAAATTCTCTTAATTTAACTTTAATTGGTTTTTTTCCCTTGAGCATTGTTTATGTGAATTACTTATAACCTATTCGCGTTAGGTCAATGATAGGGTTACAATAGTGACAATTGAGGTGTAATTTTCTTTCTATTAGATGGTGAGTGGCTAAGATGATATCAGCCTCCTTTGGGGAATAGTGAAATCTTTTAAATTTTAGTTCTTCTTTTTTAATTTATATAGATGTTATTAACAAAGATGTAGTGCTTCATCGACTTTCTCTAACATATTTAAAATTCTCATTACTATGGTCGCTTCCGTAATTCCTCTAGCTCCCTAATAACCAATATTTGGGATGAATGGCTTAATTCTTTAAATGTGGCATCATAGTTCATTTATTTAAGATATTATACTCAGTAAGTAGTATGAGAAAAATGGATGGAGCTTTTATTCTTTACAAGAAAGTGGCCAAGGTTATTGATGTGACAATACTTAATAGTCAAGAAGGATTAAAACATGGTTTACCTATTCAAAATATATTAGTATGCATAATGTGAGCAAATTGACTATGATTAATGCAATTGGGAAGCACGTTGAAGGGAAGGTTACTTGACTCACTAAATCTCTAATGATCAGTGTGGAGAATGTGGAAAAATCAACTTTGCTTACTATGATTAAGAAGTATGTTGGAGGGATGTTTACCCAAATCACTAAATCTTTAGTGATCAGTGTGCAAAAGTGTGCAAATAATTGGTGGGAACAATAGTGCCAAGGTGTCACTAAATAATGATAGAAGACATCATATTAGTATTGCACAAAGGATCACTAAAGCATTGTAGGGATAGGTGTTTAATTAGTATTGCATTGGAGCGTTGAAGGGCTCGATGTTTGTTTAAAAGATAATACGATCATCTAACTAGTTTTATGATGTAATTCATTTTATGATGGGGAAACTTCTAATTGGTTCTATAAACGAAATTAGACAAAACATATGACATGTTTTGATTAGTCAAAAACATGGCTTGAGATTTTTTCTCATATTATTTTATTTTTTTCCAAGCTATACCGAGCCTAGGTCGAGGCCAGTCCCAATGTTGGATGGAAGAACGGTTTGCCCAAGAGTGGGATGTTGTTACTAGTATTGTGCGAGACTCAGACGAGCTTAGACACCCCTTGGAATAGGTTTTTCCCCACAAATGGATCCCACCCTAAACCCCTCCCCATGAGGTTTGAACTTGTGACCTGATGGGAACTAAATCCCACTTAAACAACAAAATAAATAACACATATCATTTGTAAATTCAAATTTAACCTATTTAAATTTGGTATAAATTTCGCATATTTAACTTAACTTTAATGAAAAATGTTTTTTACATGTATATATCCTATTTCCTCCAAATTCAAACCTATATCCTTTAATAAAGAAAATATATTCTTATCTATAGATCCACTCAAAGTGTACCACAAATTAGTTAATCACAAACCTACCCATCAAAGGTTTCCTTGTGTGGGTGGAAGGATTTCATTACTATAACGATCAATGTAAAGCAATATGTGTACAATAACGATCAATGTAAAGCAATATGTGTGTGGAAGGATTTCAATACAATAGTGATCAATGTAAAGCAATATGTGTACAATAGCGATCAATGTAAATCAATATGTGTACAATAGCGATCAATGTAAAGCAATATGTGTGTGGAAGGATTTCAATACAATAGCGATCAACATGTATGTGGAAGGATATCATTACTATAGTGATCAATGTAAAGCAATATGTGTACATTGTACAATAGCGATCAATGTTCCTATATTACTCTTCCAGCTACGGTATGCTGGTGCATCTGGTTAGAAAGAAATAATCTTCTCTTCAATTCCGGTTCGAAAATCCCGCAGGTGGTGGCCACAAAGGCAGTGATGTGCTATAATGCAAGTAAGGAGACACAGTCGGAAAAAAACACGTCAAAGATTAAGGTTCCACCTCGACTTCAACATATAGTGGGTTGGTTTGATGGCGTTGTCGCTGGTGATGGTCTAAACAATGGTGCTAGTGGATTCATAAGCATAAATTCAAACTGCCTTATTAAATGGACTTTTAACACTGGAGCAGGTACCAACAACAGGGCAGAGTTGATGGGAGTTTGGTCCACTCTCCTTTTATAAAAAATCCTCAATCTTCTGAATATTCAAATCATTGGGGACTCAAAGATGGTTATTGATTGGTGCAACGGGAGAGGAAGTCTACAAAGCTTGGTGCTGGAAGGGTGGAAGGATCAAATCAAGAGGCTCGGTCTCCATTTCATTAAGTTATCTTTTCTTCACACCTATCGGGATTTCAATAAGGAAGCAGATGCTCTTTCTAAAAGAGCGATCAAGGACTGAGATTGCTATGGGAAGATCATCTACACCCCGTGGGTAGACAATGAACCAGGCCTCACCAGATACATCAATGTTTTTTGAATCCCTCATGGATGCTATTGGATCATATGTTATTGAGTTTTTTGTGTTTTGTTGGTTTGGTTTTTTAGCATCAGGGTAACCTATCTTGTATGCAAGGGTATTACACTTTGATCAAATGTTTCCTCGACATAAAGTAATGTATGTTTCTCTAAAAGAAAGTTTATCCTTTAATGGTTGTCTCAGTTTGTCTTATGAACAAATCTTTTGAAATAAGTTGATGAGTGATGTAACATTTTATATTAACTAATATAAAGAGAAATTTTCTTGACTTGAAAAAATAGTGATCAATGTAAAGCAATATGTGTACGATACATATACAACGACCAATTTCATCTCCACATGTGTAAGGATTTCAATGTCACATCGATCCATGTAAAGCAATATGCATAGAATACATTTACGACAACCAACGTCAGAAAATCTACCCTACAATACATTTAGAAAGACATTTTTTAATTGTATGAAAAGTTTGGCTAAGTGGTTATAAGAGTGGCCATATGATTTATTGATTTATTTGTCCATGGTTGAACAAGGTGGTCTAATGAGGGATTCTGATCCATGGTTGAACAAGGTGGTCTAATGAGGGATTCCGATCCATGGTTGAACAAGGTGGTCTAATGAGGGATTCTGATCTTTATAATGTGATCACTTGTCCCTCTTAGATGTATTTTGGCAGTAACTCAAATTTTAACTTTGTCAAGTGTATCTTTTTACATTGTAAATTTCATTTCAGTAGACATTTTTATGTATATTCAAGTATCGATTAGAGTAGAGTGAAGCTTAATCAATTACTTTTTTTATGAGGCTATATGTAGGTTAAGGCCAAGTTTTTATAGTTCTCTATTTCAATAAAGCATGGATTTTCTTTTTAAGTGGGGTATGTTGCATGTGGTGATTATACATGGTATTTTTGTTTTGGTGGTTTTTTTCAGTTAATTTTTATGGTGCTTACTATTATCTCACAAGTTGTAGGTTGGGAAAAGCTTGACCCAACCACTAATTGGAAACAACTAGGAGGGAACCTATCCATTGTCACCTTAGGCAGGTGTCCCTGTCACTTTAGAGGTGAGGTAGTCACCTCAAGGGGGGAATCCTGCTGACCCTAAGGGGAATGAGATGGAATAGGATGAAGTTGCAGTGGATGTCCCTAGAGGTCAATTCTAAATGGTATGAAGGTCTTGGGAAGGTTCAAGGGGATGCCAAATCCTTGGATGAATTGTCGAGAAATGAGTACTTGCCCGAGACACAATGAAAACCACTATGCAGTATAATGTGTTAGTTGGATCAACAACTTACACTTGCTATCCCTAATTTGCAGCAACAAATAACAATATATATCAGCGAAGAAACAAGTATTAGAGTTGCTAGCAAGTTGGTAAAAGTCCAATTAAATGTGCTTGAAACAAAGTAGATAAACACTAGAGAATTTTATGATCTATAGCATGAGACTTTAGCAAATGAGTTATGGTTATCATAAAAGATTTATGTAGAAGTATTTTGCAACCTTATGGCTGTAGAAAACTTGTTGTGACAATAGTGAATCTAGCCACCAAAATCCAAAAATAATCCACCCAAAAATTGTATTTAACCAAGTAGAATAAAGTGGCAAACTTTTAGAAAATATTGACGGTAGAAAGGTAAGTTATGAGTGAAGTTATGTTTAGGGTTTGTTCAATAAATGCACCAGCCTTATGGCTGTAGAAAACCAAGGTCTATAACAGAAAACTTATCCAATCAAATTAGCTCCTAGTTAGTTCAATACGTGTGCCTAGGTTAGTAGGAGGCTAGGGCAGATTTTTAGGGCTAGTCTAGGGTTAGTTTAGGAGCTAGTTAGGGTTAGTTATCTAGTGTTAGTGCAGCCCTAGTGGCTGTAAGTTTGTTTTAATATAGAATAAAGAAATTTTGGTTGAAAGGGGATGCCTCAATGAGGCAAGGTAGCTCAAGGCTAGGGGAACAAACCTCAAGTGAGAGAAAACCGAAATCTTGAAATTTCACGTTTACCAATGCAATCATTTATATCTCCAATGCAATGATTAGTGCCTTTAGTTATGAGTTAATGGGGTCTTATAGAAAGATCTAGGGCTACTAGGTCCTTGGGGGTATAAATTCTCTTATTCCTCAAGGTAAGTAACCTAGATAGGGTTTGAAATTAAGGGGTGAATATCCTTATACTTCCTTAACCAAAATCTTTGCAAATAATTTTAAAGCTTAAAAATTATGGTGGAAACTAGGATAGGGGTGTATGTGCTTATATTCCCTATCTAGCCTTAGCCAAAACAACCTTAACTTGAATTACCAATGATAATAACAAAGTAAAGAACCATACCAATCCAAGAAAATCCTTTAATATGCTAATGTAAACCACCACAATAAGCTAGAAGTGACCTCCAAGAGATGGCACATCATCATCACCATCACCATAACCAAAGAAACCATTCCATAGCACAAGAGACAAGAAGAACTCCAAAGGTAGCGAAAATTTCAGCCATGTACTTCTCACAATGGGAGAGTTATTTTAAAATGAGATCTTATGATCTCTTATTTATACAAAAGGTCACTAAGATAATTTGTCCACTTAACTTAGGGTAAAACACAAGACTAGGGGTCAACAACCCTAATCTTTCCCCTTTACAAAGATAATAATTAAAAATTCACTTTAACTCATCATGTTCTCTTCTTTATGTGTAGGAGAAGTATATCTTTGGATGTCCTCATCAAGTGGAAGGGAAAATACTTCATCTTCATCATATGTCTCATCTGGATCTTCTTCAAGCTTTTCTTCATAAATAGGATCAAAGAATGCATTGTCTTGATCTTGATCTCTAATGATTTTGTAGACATCCTTAGGCATGGAGAGAGGTTCATCGTCAGTTGGGAAGTTTTCTTGGTACCCATACTTCTCGGTCACATCGTCGTATAATGATCTTGTTCCAAAATATGCAATGGCCACTTCCCAAGCTGAATTTAGGGTAGGCCTTTCCTCATGATGGTCGATGATGATGCTATACTCTTCCTCTCTCTGTTGACATAACTTAGCCAAAAAGTCCTTGTCAGGACAAAGTTCTATCAGTTTTTCACGAATTTCGTCATCTTCTTCTGTGCTTTCCCCGAGGCACTCAAAACTTTCCTCATTGCTCTTGCCAACTTCTTGTCTTTCAATTGTTGTTTCAACAAACTCTGGAAGAATTTTTTCTCTCAAGACTTCAATAGGATCAAGATCAAAACCTTCTCTCGAAAAAGCGTCCTCTAGGTCCTGAATTGTATCTTCAAGACTTTGATCTTTTGGTCCCCAACGTTTAAGAAAATTTCTGATGAGGATTGTCAAAGAAGATATACTTCTTGTCTTGCAATAATGCTTGATCCAATTCCTTTGTTCATTTCCCAAGGATAGTAGGAACAACTGTAGGAACACATATTCATGTAGTACATTCACATAGTAGATGCATCTGGTAAACTCAAAAATGTGTGCTACGACCGACAATGGATTACCATCAAACTTTGGGATGACATCAAATTGGTTTATCAGGCACTTTTTTGGATATCCATCAATAGCTTCGAGATCCAAGGCCTTGTATGCTTCATGGAAGCACCACAGAGCCATGTTTTCATTACTTAGGGAAAAACCTCAAAGGAGTTGCAAGATGAGCTAAAGGCTCATCAAAGGAGGGAAAGGGGAAAAAGGAAAAAGTGGGTTTTGGGAAGGTGGAGTCTGTAGATGATCTTCAAGAAGAGCTCATCAAGAAAGGTGGAAAGGGAATGTCCATTGGGTGGAGTTTCCAGGAAAGCTAAGGGGTAAAAGCTTTGGGATAGCTTGCCAAAGTGTTGTTAGGATTATGAAGAGGATTCAAAATCCTCCACGACAATGGAGCTAAAATGTTATCACAAAAGTTGTAGTTTGGGAAAAGCCTGACCCAACCACCAATTGGAGACAACTAGGAGGGAACCTACCCACTGTCACCTTAGGCAGGTGTCCCCGTCACTTAGAGGTGAGGTAGTCACTTCGAGGGGGGAATCCTAGTTACCCTAGGGGGAATGAGATTGAAAAGGATGAAGATGAAGAGGATGTCCCTAGAGGTCAATTCCAAATTGTATGAAGGTCTTGGGAAGGTTCAAGGGGCTGCCAAAGCCTTGGATGAATTGTCAAGAAATGAGTACCTGCCCGAGACACAATGAAAACCACTAGGCAGTATAATATGTTAGTTGGATCATCAAGTTAGGCTTGATATCCCTAATTTGCAACAACAAATAACAACATATATCAATGAATAAACAAGTATTAGAGTTGCTAAAAGTCCAATGAAATGTGCTTGAAACAAAGTAGATAAACACTAGAGAATTTCACGATCTATAGCATGAGACTTTAGCAAATGAGTTATGGTTGTCATAAAATATGTATGCAGAAGTATTTTTCATCCTTATGGCTGTAGAAAACTTGTTGTGACAACAATGAATCTAGCCACCAAAATCCAAAAAGAATCCACCCAAAAATTGTATTTAACCAAGTAGAATAAAGTGGCAAACTTTTAGAAAATATTGATTGTAGAAAGGTAAGTTATGAGTGAATTTATGTTTAGGGTTTCTTCAGTAAATGCACCAGCCTTATGGCTGTAGAAAACCAAGGTCTATAACAGAAAAACTATCCTATCAAATAATCTCCTAGTTAGCTCAATAAGTGTGCCTAGGTTAGTAAGAGGTTAGGGCATATTTTTAGGGCTAGTCTAGGGTTAGTTCAGGAGCTAGTTAGGGTTAGTTATCTAGGGTTAGTGTAGACCTAGTGGCTGTAAGTTAGTTTTACTACAACAAAAATAAATTTAGGTTGAAAGAGGATGCCCCAATGAGGCAAGGTAGCTCAAGGCTAGAGGAACAAACCTCAAGTGAGAGAAAACCAAAATCTTGAAATTTCATGTTTACCAATGCAATCATTTATATCTCCAATGCAACGATTAGTGCCTTTAGTTATGGGTTAATGGGGTATTAGATAAAGATCTAGGGCTACTAGGTCCTTGGGTATATAAATCCTCTTATTCCCCAAGGTAAGTAACCTAGCTAGGGTTCAAAATTAAGTGGTGTATATCCTTATACTTCCTTAACCAAAACCTTTGCAAATCATTTTAAAGCTTAAAAATTATGGTGGAAACAAGGATAGGGGTCTATGTGCTTATACTCTCTATCTAGCCTTAGCCAAAACAACCTTAACTTGAATTACCAATGATAATAACAAAGTAAAGAACCATACCAATCCAAGAAAATCCTTTAACATGCTAATGTAAACCACCACAATAAGCTAGAATTGACCTCCAAGAGACTACACATCGTCATCATCATCACCATAAATAAAGAAACCATTCCATAGCACAAGAGACAAGAAGAACTCCAAAGGTAGGGAAAATTTCAGCCATGTACTTCTCACAATGGAAGATTTATGTTAAAATGAGATCTTATGATCTCTTATTTATACAAAATGTCACTAAGATAGTTTGTCCACATAACTTAGGGTAAAACACAAGACTAGGGGTTAAAAACACTAATTTTCCCCCTTTACAAAGATAATATTTAAAAATTTACTTTAACTTCACTTTTGCACAAAGAAAACCCTAAGATGAAGGTGATGTCTTCCTTTTAGGGGACGTTTTTCCTTTTTGACCAAGTCGTTGGAGTTGTAGTAGCATGGTTAGGCCTCCAAAGGCCATTGGTCATCAATCCATGTCTTCTTCTTCATGGTCAAAGCCTCAAACTTCTCAAAACGTCCTGGTGCCAATGCATATCAACCTCACCACCAACCTCTAGCCCCATAGATGATGTCATGCACCTAAACATGACATTTTTCCTCTCCTTGGAAAAAAGTTTGGCAAGTAGGGGCTAATTTATGTCGTCCAAGTCATCTTCTAGGCCTCCAAAGTTTCATCTCTCTCATCTGGCATGCAGGCCCTTGGAATCCACCTGTGGGCTTCAAGCCCCATGGAAGCCCAAGCTAGGCTTGTTCCTCCAAAATTGTCCACCAACTAGGTCCTGTTACAAATCAAAATTACTCACTTTGATAGTGTCGCAAGTTTCGTCATTACAAGTGTCGCAAGTGTCGCATTTTGCTCACAAGTGTCGCATGTGTGAGGGAAGCATACTACCATGATTCCTATGTCGTGCCTATAACGACATGAGAAGGACACTTGAAACACCTCAAACATTTGATTTGGAAGAGGAGAAATGAGTCAGCAGGCTTGCAAACCTTTTGCCATCTGAAAGCACCTCAAAAACTGAGTTTTTGGAGGGGAGCGAGATGCTCCCTGCTATCACCGGGCCGAAACTCCCTTACACTATCCGGGGAGGCGTTATGTCCCCAGCCCTTTTGAGGAGCAACATAGATTTTAGGCGATGCTTCCAACAACTTTTGAGGCTACAAGCAGCTCGATGGCCCTTTGAGGAAGCGCTACCTATTAGGCGGTTGTTAAGTTGTTGAGATGGATGGGAAGCGTCTTTTCATTCTTGGAAATAAGTTGAGCTCGAATCCCTAGTACAACCATGAACTTAGGGCAGATCAGTTGAGCTCGAATCCCTAGTCCAACCATGATCCTAGGGCAGATCCTCAACTGAAGGAGGCAAATCCTCAACTTCCCCAAGGATATCTCAAGTGGTTGAAGCCTCTCCAAGGCTATATAAGCAAGCTTTCTAATGGTGAAAAGGGACTGCAAAATGGAGAATGATACCAAACTTATGATCTCATAAGTGAGGACTGGAAATGGAGAATTACACCAAACTTATGATCTCATAAGTGGTGTTGGAACAGAGCTGATTGGGGAAGAACTGCTAGCATGAAACTTATGATCTTGGAGAAAATACACAGTCAGCCAAAGGAGAGTGATCAGTGAAGCTGTTGTTGTCCAAGTTGTGGATCTTTCAAGCAAGGGTTAGACGAAGAGGACTTGACGAAGCTGTCGCATTCGCATCTACGACTGTAAGTACTGCTATTGTTATTCTCATCAATATGACACGCTTGGCCTGTTTCTTTCTAGTTTGTGTCTAATGTTACATGAACTTATCATTAATTGATAGATCTGTTTTCAAGCTAATATCAATAGAGTAGGAAGTGGTCGTATCTTGTTTTGTCCACAGGATCCAGCGAGAAGAAAAGGATCGAAGCGCAACTAGGAGCGTGCAGGGACAAACGTCGATAAAGAGGTACTTCTGTCATCCTTCCTTCCCATGTGTTAGTTTAGATAGATTTGAAAGGAAGTCAGTGTCCACGTTAAGCATTTTCTGTCTAGAGTTAGGGTCAAGCTCTTAGAGGCGATCTACCTGTCCGCAGGGAGATTTTCCTACAACAGGTCCTGCAAAGACAAACAAGCACGCCCTCCAAGGATCTCAAGTCAAAATATCATGATAAGTAAATCAAGTCAATAAATGAGCCACTTAAGCATGTGCATCAAAGATTACCCTGTCAAACAATTAAGTTCTCAAAGACATTATGTGACTTGCCAAGATTCAATATGGGAGGGTTGATGAGGTATCCTATTGGGTGGATCTTTCCCTAGGTCAAGGATTGTTTCCACGAGATCCCTCTCTAAGCCATGTAAAGTGGATGAAGTGGTTAAGGGTCAAGAGTTAATGGGCATGGGGTTGATGACATACACGGGGTTGTAGTGTCTCATTCATGGGTTCCTTTGTAGAGGGTGTGTGGCACCGTCGTTTGCAATGCAATTTTTCCAAGCCCAACATTTTTCCATTCTTTGTTTCTTTGATATTTTAAGGACATGTTGAAGGCCATTGTCCTGGCATGGTGTCCAGATAATGACAATGTCACTCACAAACACCTAGTGGAAATGAGAAGGTTGGTTTGTGATCAGACCCCATTTTTCTCAGCCATGCAATTAAGAGCGATTACCCTGGCTTGGTGACCAGATGATGGTAATTTCATACCACTAAATGTCCACGATCATGATATGCCAGCTCATGACGATACCTCCAACTAACCCTTTTAAACATTCTTGATCATTATTCTTGTGGCTCCCCCTTTTCTTATAGATAAGTGTTTCATTGCTTTCTTGGGCGATCCCTGGGTGAAGCATCTGGAAGGTTTATACATAGGATTTTATATTTTACCCAACAACAATTGCTCTGGGCCTTCGGCCCCAACACTCCATATCTACAACCTGAGGGCCTCGAGACATAATCTCCTTAGTTATCCGAAAAAGGGGATAACACTTACACATTTCACATCCTCGCAACAATTACTTAGAGTAATCATTAAGGCACATAAAATCATTTGCAAATACTTTAAAAGAGTCTTATTTACATTATTCATTTAATTCAATCTTTGGTGATATAAGGTGTACTTTAAACGTCCACAATGTAAAAATTTGCTAATTTTTTTAGTGATTATGATAAATTGGAGGAATCAAAGAATTATAAAGTCCAGAGTCAACACATTAAAAGCACACTAATTTAAAATGAATTATGGAAAGGACTTTGCAATGCACAACCCATGAAACCCACTAATGCTACTCAATTAGCGAAATGGAAGTTGAAAGATAAGAAGGCATTATCACCTATTCATAGTACAATTTCCAACAAAGTATTCGTTCACATTGAGAATTGTGGTGGTGCTTGGTCAGCTTGGAAAACCCTTAAAGATCTGTTTGATTCGCAACCTAAGTCCAAAAGAGTTGACCTTCAATTAAAAAAGTTATTACAACAAAAATTAAATCAAGGGGAAGATGTCATGGAATACATTTCCTAGATCAAAATATGGAGCAAGAGATTACTAAATAAATATTTGCTAAAATAGAAGATGGTTTGATGGTCACAATTTTGATATCAAGGTTGCCAGAAGTGAACAAGCATTTTTTGGAAACAATGAAAATTACATATAAATTGGAGAATATAACTCTTGACAAACTCACTGAGTTGTTAGTAAATCATGATAAACATTTGGAAAGAAGAAACAATAAATGGAGGATATTTTGGTTGCAAAAACACTATTGAAATTTTCATTGGAAAGGTGTTATCCATGCCAAGGGTAATCACATTCAATGAAATCAAAATCAGTGTTCTAATAGAGATCGAGGTCGAGGTCAAGGAAGAGGCAAATGCAAGGAAAGAGGAAATATGACTCAAAATAAAAAAAGGTTCATCAAAAGAAGAAAATCATCATTCACAATATAGTGAAAGAGGAAGAGAGAAGAAGACAATAACTTTTTTTTGGTGCAGTAAAGTTGGACATTGTGCCTCATATTATATAATTCCCTTTGAGAAACTAGTGATCGATAAGAAAAATTCTCAATCCTTTGCACGATAAGCAAACACAGACGAAAATGAGGATTTTGAATATGTCTTTACAACACTTTAACAATCAAAGGAAGCAAACTCAATGGTGACAAATTATTCTTTTAGAAGTGATTATGAGGATGCATGGATTTTGGATATAGGTGCCACCCAACACATGCCTTTTAGTAAATATTTATTTTGACATATCAAGATTGCAACTTAGATTCAATCTTTCTTGCAAATGACATCACAAATAAGCCAAGTGGAAAGGTTTAGTTAAGGTATTTCTACCATGAATTTGGGGAAGAATGATTTCTAATGTTTGGTATGTTCCCACATTAAAAAAAATGTTGTCTTTGGTATTGATTCACCAATCAAGACATCAACTTGTGATGGAAAAAGGGATTCTTCGAATCAACTTTGAAAGGGATGAATTAAAAACAATAATGACAATGTATGAGGATGAGAACATTCTTAGTATGAAAGGAATAGTTATTCCAAGAATGAGGGAATTTGTAGGATCAATTGAGAATGGAATTACACCCATTACATTATGGCATGCTCAATTTGGAAACTTAAATGTTGTGACACCCCAATTTTGATCCCCAATGTAGTATTGCATATTTGTAAATATTATGAATGGTCGCGGGCCAAGTGAAGTAATATATGAACATTGTATATTAAAAATAATAAGATGGAATGTATTGTCGGTTGTTAGATGATTAAGGACTAGAGTAATGGGGGGCTATGATTCCACAAGAGAGGGGGATCAATGGGGGTTTTGAGGAGTTTCCATATGCCTTGAGTCTTAAGTTGATCCGGATTATTTTCGGCACGAAATGAGAGCGGAGATATAATAAAGAAATGCACAGAGATATTGCGTAAATCCAGTAATATAACAGAAATATATCAGAGATGAAACCATAAACACAGATATACAGTAATACACGATTTC
>SNQJ01S0035488.1:55312-100298 GCA_010110895.2 Picea sitchensis | reverse complement strand
AATTCTCCAATCAACAAAATTACCATGCTGAGTTTAACAATTTGATTATCATAATAACCAATGCATTGACTAAATACCAATAACACCACCACTGTCAACATAATTAATAGAGTTGAGCCAGAAATCAAACACTATTGACAATACCCAACAACTCATAACAACCAAAAGTATATCCGACATGCCATAATTGTTCCCTCTATCAAAATCGGGCTTGAGAAATCAAGGGTTTTCTCTGTGGAAAAACAAATGGGAACTGGAGTCGACTCCCATCATCGGTTGAGAACCTTCAATATCAATGATGCACACATAGGGTATACCACCAATGACTTCACTGACAAGGTGACATTTCGCGGGATAGAAGAGACTATGAATAGAGGAGCAAAGGCTCCATTTGGGCCTTGTAACAACACTTAGAATGTGCAAGGTATAACCATCATGGATCTCCAAATCAACCAACTAACAATGCTGAGATAAAATAGAGCCGAGAAGAATCAATATAACCCATTGTGAAACCATCAGTAGCATGAAAAAACCCATACCCAAGTGAAACAATGTGCAGTGACACAAGGCGTTTCAAACCTAGTAAACCCCACAACAACAAATGACTAGGTATGGTGTTAAGAAAGCATGGAAATGGCCAGCCAGTATGGAACAAATAAAAACCCTTCAAGCAATACCAATAAGGGTGACAGAGGGCCTTCATGGATTCTAACACTCAGAAAGATCAGTAACACTCCGACTTCAACATTATTGCAATGAGAACCACACCAACAATTCATTCAAGAAAAATATCACAAATTTACACAATTTCCAGACTTAAGGAAAACACAGACGCATACATTCTGAGCCAATATCTATTTCATAACCAGAGAAGATTCATGGATGGAGAAAAGACATACCTATAACCAAAAGCACCTGAAAAATGTGAGCTTAGCCGAGTGGTTTTTCCTCTACTTGAAAGTCAGAGCCTAATCACATCAAAACATAGTTGAACAATGGCCCAGCTAGGGTGGCAGCAAGTGGAAGAAGTAGGAGTGAAATGCAGTAAATGCACGTCGCCTCCACCCCTACTCATTCAATTCCTTAGTACATTCCAACCAACCTCCCACTAACACATTCAATTAAACCATGCATCGAAATTAGCATCCATCACATGTCAAACGTGCCACCCATATCACAATTATCCATTTCCAACTTATACCATAACACATATCAACCATGTTTCATATAACTCAAAAAATTGCATAGCTATTAACTTGTTATGTAGGATTAACAACGATATTTTAATTTCAATGCATGTAGAGTAGCATATTACTATAGTTTAATCTCTTCCTTTTGAATTTTGTTTATATTGCTTTTATTTATTTTCAACTTCTTCTTATGTGTTGTTATTAACATATCTCTTGTGCAGGTGTCACAACAATGAATCTAGGAGAAGATATCAAGGGTAACAATGGATAACATAGGCTATCATAACATAAAAATAGATCCTAGAGCAATGGAAAAAACACATAACATGCCTTATCCATCATTCATTTGTCGCAATTAGAACCAACATATAATAGGCCTCATCCATCGCTAATAAAACCTAGATTTCATCAATCATGTAGAACCCTATAAGCGATGTCGAATAGAAGCATAAACATGAAATAAGAACCAAATCTGATCTCCCAATCTACAAGGGGGTCCCATCTACTAGTATTATGTATCCTGTTATCTTATAATAATAGGCTTTAGCAATACCTTGTAGCCAAAAACCGTGTTGTGATTTTAATCATCAACAAACTGGCGACTCCATAGGGAAATTTGTTTTCAACAGATTTAGAACTCAGAACTCATGTTTTCGCAGACCAAGAACTACAGGTCAAGAAGGTATAACCAGGAAGATTGTACAATAGGGGGAAGTGAACGGATTTAATGGAAAAATAACCAGGAATTCAGGAATAATTCATGAAAAGTGTTATGTATGAGGGGTTTTAACACTGTGTTCATAATCGTCCAATCATCATTGAATCTTAACTTACAGGAGAAATTTTATGGACTTGCTCTCTTAAATTCTCAAATGGATGAAGAAAAGGAAAGAAGAAGCTGGAGATAACCCAAAAAAACCATTCTAGACATCAGTGGAAGTAGATAACAAATTCAAGGGTGCCTTAAGGGGAAACATCATAATAGTTGTGTAATCTTGATTGTTATTGACTAACAATGCCTTGCAGGAGTGTCATTATGGAAAAACTGATCCAACAACTTATTTTGACCAAATTAACTAAAGATGGTAGGAAACAAAATCATGACAGAAGTAAAATTGCAAGATTAAAACAACAACAATAAAATGACAGAAACATAAAAGTAGTAGGAAAATATTAAAACAAAAAGCATAAGTCAAACTACTATAAAGCAGAAAAGAAAATAGTGCAAAATTGAAAGCAGAGCTAGGTTAGTAGTATACAGAAAATCCAAACAACATTGGAACTTTTTCACGTTGATCCCTTGTAATGTTTCCAGTGACAATCGTTAGTTCTATAGGAAAACAATTTCTCCCATAAATCATTTAGAATGTAAGATTTGGTTTCCATGATAGAAGCAATTTTGAAAGGACCAGGAAATAACACTTGGGACTCTGAGGTAATTATTGACCCCTTAACGTATATGATTAGATCATCAAGTTAGATATGGATACTGATCAATTCATCAAGAGTTGTGTATATAGGTTTTCTAAAAGAGGTACATGCATAAGGTAAGCCAAAAAATAGGAATTTGTAAGTCATGGTACCCCAATTGGTGATAAGAGTGGTTTTGTGAACATCTTCCCCTTTTCCCTTGATTTTTTTATAACCCAAAATTTTGTCAAGTAAGGGCCTCATCTGTGACCATACAACCTGCTCCAGAATCATTTCCATATTGAGGGGAGGAAAAGGATTTCTCATAATAGCCTGACTGAAAGTGCGAAAATTAACACAGCTTCTAATATGATCAATGGTCTTTGAAACATGTACCCAATTGGAAACCCATTCAGGGTACACTGGAAAAATAATCCTAGCCCTTAAGAAATTTTCAAACTCCCTTGGAAAAGTTTCTTTAAATGTAGAGTTAATAGGTCTTTGTTTTTTCCTAGATGGTTTGATGCCTTCCTTGATGGGGATAGAATGTTGTATAAGATTAGGATAAAAACCACGAAGATCCTTATAAGACCAAGAAAAAACATCTTGAAATTCACCAAGTATCTTGGCAAACTTCATTTCTTCTTTATTAGAACATTGGGTACTTATTTTAACATTATTTGAAGATTCGAGTGTCCCAATATTCAAGGAGATGGTTTCACCCACCTTCCTTCTTGAATCATCCTTTCTCTGTTTCTATCTATTCCCTACATCACTCGATGAAAACAAACTCTCTAGAGGAGTCAGGCCCTTAGGAATCTTGTTGTCTTCTATGGATATAATTTCCTTGGGATTAAGAGGTTCATATTGAACGAACAAACAAATGTTCTCATCGTCAGGGAGGACCTGCCAAGATTCTACATTGTCAAGGATATGTGGACAATATAGAGATTGAAAAGAACAATCAGGCCTGTGAGGCAAAGGTTGTTGATTAGGAGAAGCTGCAAAGAAAGCTAACTGATCATCCATTGAATTCAACTCCTTCTTAACATGAGTGATGTTGAAAGATAATAGGTTTGAGATAAGTGCCCAACAGTTTGGGTGTATTGTTTCATTAGCTTGCTTCTAGGAGAGTATATCTTACGTACCAGGTTCACAACAAGCTCATAATATCCAAAAATAGAAAGGTGACTACAACCAAGAATATAGGCGTTTTCAATGCCTAGTAATAAAGCTTCAAATTTAGTGACATTTTTCGTACAAGAAAACTCCAACCTGTAAGACAAATTATGAATTTTCCCTACAGGCGAAACCAATATAACTCCAGCCCCATTACCTTCATTAGAGAATGAACCATCGAAGTGCATGTGCCACATATCATCATATAAATAGATTTGTTCCAAAGGAATATTATCTTCCTCAGCAAATATGGAGTGCACTCCTAGGTCCTCTTCGATATAGTTTACATTAGGTTGTGGAACACTCTCTATGTAGGGTGAAATACTTCCCTCTCTAAGGAATATAATGTTCTTACCATTTTGATGCATGGGTAAATGCGACCTGTCGAGTGAGAGGTATCCACCTGTTAGGGATTTCCAATATCTTCCCAAGATAATTGAGTAATTACTTACAGGAATATCGATTACCTGAATACTAAGGGTTGTCCTTATTTCAAGGTGTGGGCATAAAACTAAGGTTACATATTTAATATCACCTATGGTTGTTTGTTTTAAAATATTATAGGAGAGCATGCTTCTGGCGTTTTCATTTGTACAAGACAAGACCATCTCTTCCATAATAATCTTCGACATCACACTTGGGCCCGGACCACCATCAATGAGGCAACAATGGGCGATCTTATCCATAATCTTTACAAAAATGTAAAAAGGGGCATTTTTTATAGGGTATCTAAATTTATGTACACCTACCTTATTTATAGATGAATCCTGTTCATTTACCTCTTCAGAGAGGTTTTCTACAATGAAATATTTTCCTTCCATCAATTGTTTCAGATGCCTTTGTTGTTCAGGGATGACAACCATGTCTAGAAGGGTTTCATATGCTTTGATGTTGGCCAAATTATTTAATATATTGTATTTCGAAGAGGGGAGAGGGGAAGTAATTCCTTGAATCTCAGGGACCACCTAAACAATAGCAATGGGTGAGGATGAGCTCGGGCTAGAAGAATTGTGGGGAGGATCAAATTTTTCCTTGGGAGCATAGGCTTTGTTCCTAGTATTAATGATCATGAAATTTTCTAGCTCTGTGAAATTTAGGACAACGATAGTTGTTTCTGGTCTTTTACCAAAGATATTATCTCTGGCACTCTTCCTTACTTCACATGTGGCTTCCTCATGGTGTTCTTTGCAAAAGTTACACCAAATTCAAGGAAAGATAGATTTAGGATGAAAGTTATTCTCAATTGGAATTCTAAAGGGGGGTACAGAAGAGGATGAAGCTCTAGGCATGAGAGGGGAGACAGTTTTTTTTTTCTCATACGCTATCATGCGATTGTTCATATCTTGTACTAGTTGTAAGAGGGTGGATATGTTTGTCTATTTAACTGATTCTCTTTGGGGAAGACCTGTTCTTTCAAGTTGTTATTCATACTCTGAACAGGTATGCAGAGTGGAACCAAGACTATCAATGGATTTTTCCTCAAGCCTATGATGGTAGGGGGAAGGTAATGCATTTTAATAATGCATGAAAGCAACATGGTTCTAAGGTCGAATGAGTTCAGGGATCTGATTGTATAGCTTAGAGAAATGCAAGTTGAAATACTTGATGGTCTCACCATCCTTATAGGTGACGCTATTATATTCTCGTAACTTCTCAGTTTGGCTTTTAGATTGCCCATAAGTGGATCTGAACCAATATATTAACTTCCCCCAAGTAGACATAATCTTAGGAGTAAGGTCAAGGAAATCAGTCGCAACCTTTCCTTCCAGTGAATTGGCGAATAAGCACATGAAAGTATCATTTTCATTGGCTCCTATGTTGTGACAAGCATTAAAAAATGCCACTACATGTTTGTTCATAGTGACAATGTTATTTCCTGAAAACCTAGGAATATGTTCTGTTGGAGCCGCCTTTGTTTTTTAGCCTTTTTTAAATTTTATATCTTAACGCTTGAAATCGAAAGTTGGTTTTGGTATTTTCCTTTACTTTCCCCAAAATATCAGAAGTCTCATCACGCAAGCAGCGATGGCTATCATACTCTTAAGGCATGATTTATTTATTATTTGTTTAAATGAGTCTCTCATTTTTACCTCGGGATGTTGCATGTCGGAAGTTATAGATCACATAGTTTACAAGTCCCGAGGGGCGAAAGAGTGAAATAGTTTTAAAAAAGTTTACCCAGATCAGTACCGAGAGTAAAGATACTCTAAACCACGGTTAAGCATCATCGGGATTTCGTGTCTCGGCGTTTTCTAGCTCCAAAAGTCTTACCGTCATAACCCCGATAGCCGAAACTGCGAGATTCTTGTTTTAGTAACCCAGATTAATGTTAAAGGTAAAAATATTAACCGTGGTTAAGATCTATCGATAATTCGCAACTCGACATGTTTTCCCTCAAAAGCTATACGTTTGAAGCCCCGAGTCGCGATGTAAATAGAAAAAAAATTAATTAAACATTTAATCCAGTTTTATCTTCCATTTTAATTAGATCATATCATCGTGATCTCATGATTTTGCAACTCGGCATACGAGCCTCCCGGAAGCTATACCTTCAAAGCCCTGAGTCGCAAAGTTGCGATATAAATAAAAACGTAATTAATTAAATGCTTGATCCTGGTTACGTTTTTTATTAACCAAAGCTAATTAACACAATATTGGGTTTTAGAGGTTTAAAGGGATAAAGTGAAATCCCTTGATGAGGCGAATGCTGAAAGATTAATTAACATTTAAAAAAGGCCTAATTAATTAAGCTAAGCCGACATTTCCAGTGTTTTAATACGAAAATTACTATGCACAGTCTCCAAGGAAATTTCAAACTTTCCTTGCGTCAACTTGCATTACGAACTATCAAAATCTATGACATTAATTGGAAATGAGGTGAATCGACAAGTAAGGATTTGGTTTTTATTTGCTAAATTTATATTTAAGAATGATTTGACCATTTTGTTTCTAAGGACAACCTAGTTTTAAATGGTCGAAGGCATGGATCTTTTATTTGTTGTCACAAATTTCATTTCTATTCTACGTAGAGAAAACCTTTCTTGAGTGAACTAATTTATGGATGTATACATATTTTTATCGCAGGAGATCTAAAGTAGAATCCCCCACCATGGCCCCGTGAAAAGCATCTAAAGCCATTGTTGAGGTTTCAAGACAAGGTTCAGACAACGTTTCTGATACTTCACCTCAAAGTGTCGACTCTGTCAAGACCTGGTCGTATATTTCTGAGGTTCTACAGTCCGAATTGGTAGATGTTTCAGATGATTCCAGTGACAATGAAAAAGATGACATGATCACCAAATATAAGATCCTCATCTAGGCTCAAATGCATAAAGTACCGGCTAGGCCACATCTACTCCCTTACTACAATATGGTCTGGTGGGCATTAGACCATGTAGATATACCAACCAGAACCATTGTCAACGAGTAGAGAGTCATTATTGGGACTTTAAGACCTGGACACATGCAGGCTATGTACAAGTTTCCCACGATGTCAGACTGAGTATACAATGCCAAATTCCTGGAAAATTTTAAACAGAAGGAATGTGTGCAATATGACAAGAGTATGTCCAGTTTAATCAAAGATTGGGTTTCATACGCTGTGAAGTTCAAGGCGGACAGTAATGGTATATATTCAATATCTTCTCTAGAACCACAGTTTAAATATGTAGCTATGATGAACTGCAGATTATATGGGAGAGAGGACACCGCACATTGTTTCCTTCAGTGGGTGCCTCTATTCCATTCAGTCGTCGAAGGATGTTCCTTCGACTGGGCTAAACTATTGTCTGATAGTTTGATCAGTCGAGTTATAGAGTATCGAGAGAAGAAGGAGAGTAGAAATATCGCTTCATTCTTTATGTCCATGTATATCATGGACACCGTGTGTTTTCTGATGCCTTTTCCCTTAATGAGTTGGAGCTGGACTCCATCGGAAGCTGAGCCCATCCACATCTACCATTCAAAGCTATGGGAAGACAAAGCTTTAGATTTTGTATATGAAATCTTTAACTGGGTAATGGTACCATTGCACATCATGATCTTCGGCCACTCTCTACCCAAGATCTTAGACAGTATCACGGTAAATCTGAGCAGTATAGCTGATTTGTACGTGGAAGAAGAATTTTCATATCTCAGGGTTTTCGGTGCTTTTGTTCCTCCACATGCCTTACCACTATTCATACCCGACAGGCTAGCTTGTCATGAGATTTCCAGGAAAACCGTAATCGGTGGCATAAGCAAGGAACTTAAGGGATATTGTAAGAAGGTGTGGCCACCTTTTCCTATTCATTTAAATTACTATTCTTTGTTATATTTCGGGCATGCTAAAGCTGAGGCATCAGCCCTGGAAGACCTGAAATTGGTTCATGTCGAATTCAATAAAAATGATCCACATAGGGTCGTAAGTAACCACTTAGCCAATTGTGGGCTTAAAATGTTTGAGTGTGAAAATTTTCCCTCAGATGACATTTTCTGAGGCATGAGATCTTATGCCAAGGTTTTGGCTCGGATACAAGCCCTGGAACCTGAAGAAAGGGTCGATGTTTTAAAATTCCAAAAGCATCGGCGGAGTTGTCTTCCCCCAATATTGCGGGGTGAGAATCCAATAACAGAAGAGGTGAAACAAAAAGAAGCCGAAGGCTCAAAAGATTTAGCACCCAGACAAGAAGAACACCAGGACATGGAAGAGCAAACTAGGAGCCCGAAACCAGAAATGAAAACTCCTGATCCACCAAAAAAGCAGACTCTAGTTGCCACTCCAGGCCAATCATCTAAGAAAATCAGAGATCTCATCAAATCCATTAATCCATTACAATCAACTCAAGGGAACATAGATGCAGGGTGGATTTTCAATGAAGAATTGAAACCTATAAGGATGGAAGAGCTCCCTCCAAATGAGTTATTTTTTGATAAAAAGAGAAAAGTTGTGGTAAAAAGAGAATTCTATCATGAAGCAGGATCAACGGACAAGAAATTTAAGGTGTTGATCGATGGGAAAGATATGAAGAAAGAATATTTTGCGACATAAATAGCTGGGGCATTAGGGGAATTTGCTACGGTAAACCAATTTTTAGTCGGGGTTTTGAAACATCAGCTGAAGAAAAAAAATCACCTCATCAAAACCTTAGAAGCTAATCTAGCCACAACAGAGGAAGCTGCCAAGGACCAGGTGAACACATGAATAGAACAAGCAAGAATGGCTAACAAAAAGGAAATCGAGTTGCTCAAAGATAAGCTCGAACAAGTAGAGCTGGTAGTTCAAACCAGTCAAATACAGGTAGGCCAACAAAGAGACTTGATTGAGCAGCTATAGGTTAGATTAGAGTTCATTGAAATCCAAGTTATAAATATCGGGATATTCTAGTCCCAGGCTATAGAGATTCAGAGCAGAGTTTCTGCAGCCCAGCGAAGTTTACTTGCCAAGGTAAAGACGATTTGAGACAACTACCTGCTTGTTGATCAAGTATTGGAAAACTTATATCTCAGAGAGAGAGAAGCTGGACAATCTCAGGTAGCATTTCAAGAGGTTGTAATAGCTACAACAAATAGGGAATTGGCAAATAGTTCTGAGTTTTCCATTTCAGAATAGACCCGAGGTAATATTTTGTTGAAAGAATGGGAATGAAGCATATCAGAAGGCAAATTGCAAGCCAAGAGGATAAGGAAATCCTGGGAAGAGGCCTTATGTTCTATAGATGGAGATCTATTAGGCATTGATAGTGAGAGCAATGTTGAGACACTGAACCAAATGAATATAGAGAAATTCTTGCTTGATATAAATGAGAAAGAAGAAAGAGATTCGGCTGAAATCTCACAAGTAACTCTGGTAGACATAGTTCAAATAGATAAATGGATTATTAAACCAAGTTTGAGATTGTGCACTATTGACACCCTAGACCGACAGATGGAAGAAAGGTTACCACAATTAGTTAGAGATTGTTATATTTTTGAGGCCAATTGTCAAGCAGAACCTTCTAGGTTGATATCTCGGCTAGTGGAAAAATGTGTCACTTGTACCGAGCATGCAAAGGGGTAGGTTTCTGGTGCCAAATAAAGACAGAGATAAATAAATGAAATGATTGATCTCCTTCTTGTTGTAACTAAAAATCCTGGAATGATTGAGATTCCATCATATGTAAATCTGTATAAATATACAATAGAAGGAAGGGACAAAGGTTGGACCTTTTTGGGTCGATTGTAATAGAGATTTTTCTCCCTCTAGAGTTAATACAAAGCAAATCCGAAGATTCTCGATTCCGTCGCGACTGTTTTATGAGTTTGTTTCATTGTATTTCATATTTTATTTCATTTTATATATATATCTGATGAATGCTTCGCTATAACTTAGTACAACCTCTACTATAGTGAATAAATTTCAGTTTTCTATATTGTTTACCATTTTTCCCCTATACCGGCTATCAGCAGGTATAAGACCAATGAGGATTTTAGATTTCTATATATATTTTATGCTTCATCAGGTTATTTCTTTACCTTTTTCTCCTTCTATTTATAAGTGAGATTCTCCCTTGATAGGAGCCTTACATGATAGACAACTTAATATTTTCTCACACCTCATACATAGTTGTTAAAATATAACTCAGTTGTGGGAAAGGGCCTTTGGTTTGCACACTGTTTTCACTATTGGAGCTATAAAATCTCCTTTATATGACCAAAATCGAGACAACATCTAAAAAAGTATTGAGATTTTATTATCATTCTGTTCCTCCATGATTGTCCCTCTGACAAGACAGCTTAATATCCAACCCAGACTATCAAATCAAACACATATTGCCTTGAATATTTTTGATACTATTATTAAAACAACCACTACCCGAGTGGAACTGGAACATTCGTGGGTAGCGATTGAAAGAGACATAAACATCCAAGAACAGTTGGAAGATAGACAACAACCTAGAAATTGGCCCTAGCTTCCCTTGCCAAATGTTGACATTTCTTCCTTCTCTACCCCTTACTCACTTTCGGATGCCTAGACACTGTATTTCTAAGCCTTAAGTACAGACTCTGGAACAACATGTTCCTTGAATTTAGGAAGTGGAAGAGTAGCAGGTGCTAGGTTAAGAGGAGAGGACACATGCCATATTGTGGTTGTGGCATCTTCTTCAAACTGAAAAATCCCATACTGTTTAATGACTTTGGTGGGATTTGAGGTAGAATGGACAAGGATCTGGTGGCTATATAAGCTACCAATCACTAACAAATATGAATACTGAGAAGAGGAAGAACTTCTAGCTCCACCAGAGCCACCACTGTATTCCATCTTGTGGATGATAGATGAGGAAAAGATAGATGAACTGGATGAATCAAACAAATTTCTTCTTAGATCACTTTTCCGGGTAGATAACACAACGTTTCTTCTTCCTATTTCAACAATAGGATTAATTTCAGGTGATAAGCCTCTTCTTCTTCTAGAAACACAAGAATCTAAGGACATGAAATAAAGGCCAAAACTGAAGAAACAAGAAGGTTAATGGTGATTTCTAGGTTGTCTACATCTAGCTTCCCAACGTTCTTGGGCACTAATATCTCGTTCAATTGTTGCCCATGAATGATTAATCTCAGCACAGATATTGGCATTGTCTAAAATGGTGTTAAACAAGTTTAAAGAAATGTTGGTATGATCTTGAAGACCGGGCTCAATATTGGTCTTCCTTGCAATAGGCACAATCATTAAGAAATAAAGAAATTAAAGAATCAATATCAAAAAAATAGATGTATCGATGAAAATCGAGTATTAAAATTAACCAGAGAAATATTGAAGATCTCCCAAGTATGGTCACCAAATAAATGTTGAGGAAAATATATGAAATGATCTTACTCAAGCATTTTCAGATTTTGCTTGGCTAAATAAAAATAGACGGGAATGTCACCCTATGTTTATAGCTATCAAAAATAATATCCTAACTCACAAGTATTGATTACAAGTGCTTAGGCTAGTCTTTTTATAAATAAAATCTTGCTGGAAAATTCATTATTATATGATTTTCTGAATATAACAGTTGTTGAAATAAATGTAGAGATAGAAGCAAAGACACCAAGATGATAATAAAGACATATGAGACATAAAAAAATCCTTTATTTCATTCCAATTAACCAAAGAGTCATTCGCTTTCCAAAATTTCATGAAGAAACTTCAGACCAAAGTCAAACTTACACATCCCCGATGGAACATACCAAAGGACCTCTGACAGAAAATCAAAAAACTGAACTCTAAAATATGGATCAACTTGCCATAGATTGTTGCCCACTCAACTCTGCACAATATCCTTTATCAGCCATGAAAACTAATTCACATACTATCAAAGATAGTCCAACACCTTTGAAAAACAAGTGTCTGAATGATGTAATTCAGCCCCGAATCTTATTTTCTAAAATAAGATCCTGATATCATAAAAAATAATTAGGCTTGTGATAAATTAAGGAATGAATGAAAACTGAACTATCTCAACATAAACTCAATGACAAAAACTTAGTATGCTTCCCCTTCTTCCTGCCTTTGTTCCTCCCTTTCCTTTAGCCTTTAAGAAAATTAGAATTGGTTGAAGTAGTTGAACTACCTCATTAGTTAACTTATTAGTTAAGTTAACTAATAATTCATAATAAGGGCTTCAAATAAATAATAACTAGTAGGTGGGATCCCTTGTGACTCCATTTATATCTTAAAAATCATAACACAACTAGTTAATTAAGAAAAACACCCTTCCTTGTGACTCCCATCATCACATTCACATTTGACAATTTGTCTCATTGATATTTGAAATTATTTTCAAAAAATATATTACTCATATGTCCAAAGAAAACATGTTGTCCAAAACTTATGAAGTCAACTGTCATCAATAATACATAAAATAAAAACTCAAAAATTGTATTTCCCACTCTAAGAGGCAATATTTCCTTGATTGTTGTTGTCACCCTTCGATTTTTATGAATTTTCCTTTAGATGTGCTGACCCTTTAGGCCTAATTTAGTTGATCACATGAGAACAATTATCCCTCAAATGCATCCGTGAAGACATAGATTTATCAGAGCCATTGGAGGGTGAGGAAGGGGAAGCAGTGGTTTTTCCTTTATCAGGGACATGGTGGGCCTCAGTTTTCAAATTTTTTCTAGCATGAGAGGACTGAACTGGTGAGTGGATAGGTGCAACTTGGGCAATCTGGTTAATAGGCAGGGGATTAGGTAAGGACAAATTGGGCCAGCCACGATGTTGGGAGACTGTCGAGTGGAAAATATCTTGCCATCCGTCATTTTCAGGAACCTCAAGTTGCAATGAGACATGATGGGGCACGGGAATATCAGAGGCTTGTGGAGCTTGGAAGGGAGGTGTTTCAGGCCGGAATACCAAGGGCTTGTGAGCTTGGAAAGGAGGATTTTCTAACCTAGGTTGGACCACTTCCTGGACAATCCAGTTATAAAATATAGCTTGAAATAACTGGCCTAACACTTGTGAGTCATTATCAAAGTGAAAGCAGAATCTTAGCCTAATTGGTCCTTCCCAAATCCATTCATCTTCCTCTGTTACCTCAGCCAAGGCTACCTCTACTGAAAAATCTCATCATTCCCCTGCATGGATGATTGATTAGAAAATAGTTTTAATGTTTATTCCATTATCATAGTTCTTTGCATTTCATAAGATAAGAGCATAATAAGAACAAGATCACCACAAATACACATTCACAAGAGGCACAACATTTATCCTAGGAAACCCTCTAGGAAGAAAACCCAACAAAAATTCCTTATCATAAATGGTTTATACAATGTTCAAGAGATAACACAAACCAATACAGAAAGTCCTCCCTAAGAGATGTTCCACCCTTCTTCTCCCCTCTCCAACTCTAATCAAAATTTCGCCTCATAAGAGAATGAGAAAGTGAGTGTGTGTTGGCGAGGTGCTAGCCTTTATTTATATCATCAACCTCACACGCAGGAAAGGTCACACCGCGTGGCTGACCTCTCACTTTAGGTGGGTAAACCCACCTTAATTAATTATGGGTCTTCCATAATAACTGTTGGGGCCGATTTCTTATTCTTCTTATTACAATTTTCCGATGACCAACCCACAAAAGGAGATTTGGTCCTTATACACTACCTACATGATTAATCCACAATGGGATTAATCCAATAACAATAATAATGACATGATTAATCCATAATGGGTATTTAATCCAATAATAATAATGACATGATTAACTTACAATGGGGATTTAATCCAATAACAAATAATAATAAGAATGTTCTTCATAGCTACATTATTTCAATACCCCCTTAACAAGAAGGGTATTCTTCATCATTATCCCAGAGAGGTCTACATCATCGGTATCCGGAGGACAAGATCGTCAATATCATCTTGAACTTCAATGGCTCCAAAGCACATTTATGAGTCATTGTGCCCTTCTTTCATTAGCAGATCATCATTCTCGAAGAATGCTATCATCATCCGTGACCAAAACATGTACTGCGAAAATGATACCTCATTACGTTGACTAGGTCAATACATCTCAAGCATTACACCAGCTCTCAATGTCACATCGGGTTGCCGGGTAGCTCAAAGGTCGCATTACATGTTGTTTTACGTCTAAAAACTAGGTTAGAATCAAGTAATATCATCATCCTCGGGCTATACCCAACAACCAGGGTCAAGCGAGGTGGAATCATTAACGCCATGATTTACATCTAACAACTAGGTTAGAAGCATGACTCATCTGATTTACGTCTAACAACGAGGGTCAGAATCAAGGAACATATCAACATCTTTCTTTATGTCCAACAACTAAGTCAGAAGCAAAGAACACACACATCATCTTTCTTTACGCCTAACAACTAGGGTCTAATCAAGGAATCATCCGGTTGATTACGATTGGTTGTCATTGATGTCAACCCCAAATATGGGTTTTGGACCGCAAGATTGATAAAGGTATCCTCGGACATAAAGAAAATGCACATGCATATACAACACCCATGAATGGATAGTATACATCATGTTGTTTTTGGTGGTATGTGGCATCACATGATCTCATGGTTGAGGATAAATGAATTTTGAAGATGACAAAGAGTTGAAAAAAGGTGCCACGTAGGCTCCGAAAATAATTAAAGAAAATACTCAAAATAAGAAAGTGTCGTCGGCCCTAATGTTAAAAGGAAGTGACATAAATGTTATAAATAAACATCATTATACATTCATTTGAAAAAAAGTTGAATTTCAGAGGGAAGAAGAAGAAAAATAAGGTTGGATTTCAAGGTAGGATGAAGTGTTTTGGTGATGCGTTCTAAGTATCAACAATTGGTATCGCAGAAGGTTCCTTCAAAAATCAGATTAACCACTAAAAGATAGATCACGAATAGTACCAACTCATATAAAAAAAAAAAAAAAAAAAAAAAATTTGATGGAAGAAATTATGCATACTAGAGCGATAGAGTGAAAAAACTTTACCTAATGGCTTTGGGAGTAGACATTTGGTACCTCGGCCAAGAATGGCTATGTAATCCCAAATAATTCCCCAACCCATCCAAATGAGAAGAAGCTATGAGTTGTAATTCAAAATCCGTGATGTTATTCTAGCATCATCGACACCAACCATTGCTAACAAAGATGGATGCAACACTGCTAAAGAGGCATGGGACAAACCCAAGAATATCTACAAAGGTGATCCAAAAGTTGCTAAAAGTCAAGCTTCCAATCCATAGAGCAAAATTTGAAAATTTGAAGATGAATGAAAAGGAAGATATTGCAACCCATCTCTTAGGAGTTGATGAAGTTGTTAATGTTATCGTAGGATTAGGTGAAGAGCTCGATAAATCTTTGGTTGCACAAAAAGTGTTGAGATCACTTCCTCCTTGAAGCATGATGCTAAGGTCTCCTCCATTGAAGAAACCAGGGACTTGGACCAAAATGACAATGGATGAATTACATGGACTCCTTATGGCATATGAAATGAGAACAAGTACGGAAAGACCGACAAACAATGAAGCAGCTCTTAAAGCCATAAAGAAGACAAAAGACAAGGATAACGACCTTGATGAAGAAATAACAAATTCTCAGAGAAGGTTCCTTAAAGGAAGTGGAAGATACAAAGGTAAGTCTCCTCTCAAATTTTTTAATTGTGGTAGAATAGGACATATTGTTGAAAATCATACTATAAAAAAGAGAAGTCTCAACAATAAAAAAGAGCTTCTACTCCAAGGGATGATGACATCTCCTCGATGAGAGTGATGAAGAAGATAATTGAGGAGAAGTCATCTTCATAAACCCAAGAAACCCAGGATGATGATCATAAGAATCTAAAGAAGAAGAAATCATTTGTGAAGAAGATTCAAATGAGAAACCAACCTTGATTCCCTTTGGGGATACAAAGACAATGCGTGAGTGAACAAGAAGATGAGAATCTTGAAAGTTGAAGCATGTTGATACTAAAAATAGAAAGCTTAGAAATACAAACACAATACCAAAAGGTGAATTGAGTAGTTGCAAAGAAGAGAATTACAAACCTGAAAACGTACCACAATAGCTTGAAGGAACAATTAGAAGATTAAGTAGAAATTGAAAGTAGAATTTGATCACACAAAGGGGAGCTACTATTGACAACAAAAAGGTTGAAGAAGTTCTAAAGCATCAAAATTAGATGAGATCCTTACCAAAGACTTCCAAACGACAAGACAAGACTAGGATATGCAATGACATTGAAGACAACAAACAAGAGAAGGAAGAATAAAATGATGAAACCAACACCTTAGAACAAGTTGAAACGCTGAAGATAGAAAAATAGAATCTGCATGAATGAGACATCAAGAAGATCCTCCCATCGTATGAAAGAAATCATTATGAAGGAAACTACAAAAAAAATAGATCGTGAACTAAAATGGGACACCACACCACAAAGAAGATCACTTATGCCTGGGTATCAAAATTTTCTGGACATTGTTATAGTTGTGGAAAATTTGGACACAAGTAACTCAATTGTAACAAAGAAATAACTACAAAAGTTACATGAATGGTGAAAACAGTAGATATGAAAAAGTTCATAGACCTTTCAACGTAATTATAATCCATTTGACCCATTAATGGATCAAAAATATTGTATGTTACAAGTGCAATAATCTTGGTCACAAAGCACGCATATTGGCTGTAGAGAGATGAAGGAACATAATCATATGACAAATGTTTGCATACCAACTACAAAATTTCTTTCCTTTTCCATGAAAATTTTCGAATAGCATTAGTCGCTAAAGAATCCAAAGAAGAAGATGAATGGTTATTGTGACGTTGGTGCTCATCTCATATGACTGGAGATCAAAGCAAAATTTGTCACCTTGAAGAAAAAAGGGTGGAATGTACTTTTGGAGATGACCATCTACCAAAATACTTGGAAAAGGAATTGTAAAGCTTGGAAGTGAGAATGTAAAAGAAAGAAAATTCCTATTGCTTGAATATCTGAAGCATAATCTCCTTAGTATCAAAAAAAATATGTGATCATGATACACTCTACGCTTGACCTTAAAATGTAAAACTGTAGAAAATAACTTAGAAGATTGGCTAACCGCAACAAGAAGACCAACAACATATACATCCTAGAAAAATGAAGAAGAGAGAGAAGACAAAGCCACAAAATAATTCCAAGAAGAAAAAGTCCCAAAGACCAAAAATAAGGATGTAGCGCATTATTGAGTGCCATGTTCAGGGGGGAGCAGCCGCAAAGAAGAAGGCTACCTTTTTCCATTAAACCTGGGAGAGTTACACTTTGCCATTGATGTCAAAGGGGAGAGAAATTGGGATCATGATGATAGGGAAGAATGAGTGTTGCCATCAATGACAAAGGGGAGATTGTTGGAAGAATGATTGTTGTTATTGATGTCAACCCTAGTCATGGGTTTTCCACCACAAGATTGATAGCGACTGGACATAAAGGAAAAAAAGTAAATATGCATATACAACACCCATGAAATGGATAGTATACATCATGCCATTTTCCGCAGTATGTGGCATGTCATGGATCCCCTGCTATTGAGGAGAAATGAATTTTGAAGATGACAAAGTGAATTGAAAAGGAGGTACATGTAGGCCCCGAAATAATTGCATTAAGAAAATAATTACAAAATACATGTTAGGTCGGCCCTAATGTTAAAAAGGAAGTGACATAAAATCGCTATAAATAAATATCATTATACATTCATTTGAAAAAGGTCGAATTCCCTCGTGAGGGGAAGAAGAAGTAAAAGAAGGTCGGATTTCAAGGAGGATGAAGTCTTTGGTGATGTGTTCTAAGTATCAACATCGACGTTTGTCCATCTACATCTAACAACTAGGTCGGCAAGGAATCAACGACGCTATGATTTACGTCTAACAAGTAGGTCAAGCATAACTCATCTGCTTTTACGCCTAACAACGCAGGTCGTAAGGCGATCACACTGTCAAGGATTTCCACGCTTCATCAGCGAGGTCAAAGAAAGGAATACATCTACTCCCCTTTAGGGAAGGTCCTTTCTGATAATACCAAGCTTATCTCAGTGTTCAAACTGCATATGAGATAGGAGGGGCTTAGTCAACACATCAATAGCTTGTTCATCTATGCTAATGTATTGGAGCCTAAGATTCCTCTCTATACCATGTCACAAATGAAATGATAAAGGATCTCTATGTGCTTCAATCACTGGAATACATGATTCTCAATCATCTTTATGTATCTTTGATTATCACATAGGATCGCATTGTTCTACTTCCAAATCAAATAGGTCTGCCAACAAATTTCGGCTATGAAGCTTCCCACCAGAAGAACATGCGCACGTACTCGCCTCCACTATGAGAGAGAAATAATCGGATTGCTTTCTACTCCGCCATGAGATCATAGCTGATCCCAACCGAAACAAATATCTGGTGCTTTTTCTGTCAGCAACTCTTCCTGCCTAATCTGCATCAGGATATCCACTTAGTGTGAAGTCAGCGATCTCCATCATAGCCGGGACCATAATCCACCGTATCTTTAAGGTACCTTTCATCACATGTTTTGCGTTCACTAGATGAACACGCCTGGCCTCCTACTAGAAACTAAATCAAGGTGTTCATAGAAAACATGTCTAGTCCTCGTGTTCATCAGTACATCACCGACAAATAATCATTGTACAAAGTGGCATCTATCAAGTCTAACGGCATCGTAATTCTCAACAACTTCAGCCTTTGCTTCCATGGGTGTATTCATGGACTTACCTTCTATGCCTAATCTCTTTTAAGATTTCGACCGTACTTCCCCTGGTTATGAAGATTCTTTCCGTGACTCTTCCATACCTCAAGACCTAAGAAGTAATGCATTGTCCAAGGTCTTTCTATTTCAAATCTAATGACAAACTCTCTTTTTACATTCGATGAGATTTTCTTCTTCTATTAATAATAAGTCATCCACATACAATAATAGTATTACCGGGTTCATTCTCCATGATCTTGAAGTAGATATTTGAATCTTCTTTACCTTTGGTAAAGCCCGCTCATCAAGAAACTATATATACGGCCACCAAGCTCCGGGAGATTTCTTCAATCCGTGATAAGGCTTTCTTCAATCGACACTGCATTATGAGACTTCCTATCTTCAACCTCAAATCCTAGGGTTGCTCTATATACACTCTCATCAATGACAATCATCTCAAAGTTGTCTTCACATCCATCTAGTGCAGCTCTTCCTTCCATTTCATCTTGGCAACAAGAGCTATAATGATTCTGATAGAAGTGTACCTGGCAACAGGAGCAAACAGTCTCTTCATAGTCACCATCTCTCCTTTCCCGGAAAAAGCCACGAGTGACAACTTTGCTTTATACTTCTCAAAGATATTTTATTTTGAAGAGCTATTTGTAGGATACCCATTTTTTATTCTTCGATATGGGAACTATTTCCCCATACTTCGCTCTTCATTATGGATTGGTATTCCTCTATCATGGCATCTCAGCCCATTCTTTTCTCTAAATCGCTTCTTCAAAGAAGGTAGGATACTCTTCTAGGAGATCACACAACAAATCCGTGGTAATCGAGAATGGCTTCTTGGTCTCTCTTCAATTGCCTTCCTCGGTTCCTTCTAGAACACCATACTTCTCTCCATCTTGAACAATCTCCCTAGCCCAAGTAGGCTTACCCTTATGGGAGTAGCTGGGTATTTGGGGAGGTTCTTGAGATTCTGTGATATCATGATCTTCTAAAAGTTTCTCATCAGGGGAAGTTACAAATTCCATCACTGGTTCAGTAGCTCTGGGAAACTCCCTCACTAATTCTGCAATTCTTGGAGCTACAGGTTCCTCTTCAAATACTTCTTCAAGATGACATCTTCTCGATTTCTTAAGTTCAACTTCTTCATCAAAAGTCACGGGGCCCCTCGTTGATTTCAATATGGCTGTGACCATGTATGTAGATTTTGAATGCCTTGGATACCCTCACAGATCCCACAAATATTCCCTTCTTCCGTGAGGGTTCCAGCTTGTTTATTTCTCTTTTTTGTATATGGATAAACACTAGACATCCAAATATTTTGAGATGGCTTACCCATGGATTATTTCGTGAACATCTCTTTCCGTGTCTTGAGCCCAAGTGCACCATGGGGCACCGGTTCGTACACATAAACAGCTGCCATTTCTACTTCTTCCCATAGGCACGTAGGGAAGATCTTGATCTTCACAGTTTCCAACATGGTTTTGTTCTTCAACTACACTCTTTTGGGGATCTTGATCCCAACATCTTGCATAAGTTCATGAACTCTTTGAGGTATATTTCCTCCATTATCTAACCCGAATATCTTTAATCTTCCTTATAGAAGGGTTCTTTATCAAGGCTTTGAATCTTTGGTCTTGTTGAATACTTCCAAATATATCCAAGTCAAGCATTTAGAATCATCATTAATGAATGATACATAGTATACATACTCCATTATTGGAGGATGATGCCATTGGGCCACATCAATGAATGAGTTCTAGGACTCCTTTGCCTTGTTGTCCCTCTTCAAAAGTGGGTTCTTGGACGTTTTTCCCTCAGGTAGTCTAATCGTGCATACGACTTCATGGTCACCTTTGAGTTCGGGTAAACCCTCGTGACAACTTTGCATATGTATGGTAGTGCCTTGTATTGATGAGCTAATCTTCTAGAGTTCATGGATTCTTCAATAGCTGGGTCATGGCAAATTTCGAAAGGGGACCCATTTTCTTCTTTTCCACTGATGATTCTTTCATTTATGATCTCTCCTTCAGCATGATTCCTTCTACAATCTTTGCTATAGCTTCCTATGTGACTGGAGTAAGGTCAACAAAACAACAAGCAAGAATAATATCCTTCTTGATAATATAAAGCAATAGTACAAACAATCATCACAATATCTCCTTTAGAGCTTATTACTTATAATTTAGCAAAGATTAAAGGTAAGGAATACAATACAAAATGGGGTCAACACTCTCTTAGTGTTGTGGACAAGCATTCTTCCATAGCTATAATCAAACTAACACAAGAGGTTTCTCCTAGAGAGTGTTAGTCATATCAGGTAAAGCATTCTAACATGTTATCATGTATAATACTTTACGACAATTGCTATCTAAAGTCATCATCTGTCATGTGTACCTTGAATCTTCGATTAATAAACCCTCGCTGAGACTTGTCCTCAAGAATGAGTGCTTGCTTTTCTTCCAAGTCTCCTTCACTCAAGTGATGAGTTCTTTCTTCAACCTATCTTCTCAGATAAGAAAAATACACTACACTGACAAATGGTTGGGTTAGAGGATAAGTTTTATGATCAAATTTCAATCCTTCTAATGATTTGATCATAGCTTCAACATGTATAATCGATCAAGATAATTTCATAACAAATAGATGGCATATTAGAATAATCACAATCTAGGTTGCATCATTCCTCTCAATGTGTTGGATCTTGGAGATCCTTCTAGATCTATGGAAAGATCCCTTCTCTTGTAAATACTCTTTAGGGTTTAAACCATTAAACATATGTGAGTAAATAACTCATATAGTATTTGCAGGTAGTGGCTCCATCTCAGCAAATGCAGAATCATTACTCAAAAATTCAAGAGTGATTGTAACCGGTTCTACGGCTGCAACTACAAAAGGTACTGCAACTGCAACAGGTAATGCAAACTTAGGGTTTCCTCATAAAACTACAACTTAGGGTTTTATGAGGAAACCCTAATTTTCAAACTTTGAATTTTGAAATTCATCCGTGGGATGGATGCTACTGGTCGAGGCGAAGTTAGCTAGTGCACTGTAATTTCAAAATCCAACTTTACCCTTCAACATGATCCGGCAGATTGACTGGTGTTTCCGGTTTTCCTCACTTTTGTACTGTACTTCCGTAATTTCGGTAATTGCCTTTCTCAAGGTACTTCTGGTACTCTGGTTTTCTGGTTTTCTAGTACTTTGTGAAACTAGGGTTTCACTTTTTGGGAGATCTAGCCGAAAAGGTGTGCTCTAAGTGCCAAAATGATCCTTGGGGGAGGGCGCAACTTTCTAGGATGTTAGGGAGATGAAAATACTCACTTTTGAAAAACCCTAATTTTGGGGTACGGTAACAGTGACATGTTTCCTCTTGCAAATTGTGCTTTCTTCAGGTTGGATCTGATACCATGTTAATGTTTATTCCATTATCATAGTTCTTTTCATTTCATAATATAAGAGCATAATAAGAACAAGATCACTGATAAATACACATTCACAAGAGGCACAACATTTATCCTAGGAAACCCTCTAGGGGAAGAAAACCCAACAAAAACTTCCTTATCATAAATGGATTATACAACGTCCAAGAGATAAATCAAACCACTACAGAAAGTAATCCCCAAGAGATAAGCCACTCTTCTTATCCTCTCTCCAACTTCTAATTGCAGCTTGCCTCATAAGAGAATGAGCAAGTGAGTGTGTGTTAGAAGTGAGGCACTAGCCTCTTATTTATATCAACCTGGCATGTGTGAAAGGTCACAATCTGGCAGGGTCGGCCTCTCACTCTGGGTGGGTAAACCCACCTTTAATAAATTCTGGGTCTTCCATAATAACTGATGGGGCCAACTTCTTATTCTACCCTTTGTAATTGTTTGATGACCAACCCACAAAAGGGGATTTGGTCCTTATACAATTATTGACATGATTAATCCACATTGGGGATTAATCCAATAACAACAATAATAATAATGACATGATTAATCCACAATGGGGATTTAATCCAATAATAATAATGACATGATTAATCCACAATGGGGATTTAAACCAATAACAAAATAATAATAAGAATGATCTTTGCAGTTACATTATTTCAACAAATAGTCCCTTTAACAACCATACATGATAACTCCTTAAAAATATGAAATAGATTTTGTCTCAACAACATATCAGACTCATGCAATCCAATCCATGAAAATTGTTTAACTCTTGTCGATGAGCAGGGGATGGACAAGGTTATGGGATATGCGAGGGATTTGTATTGAGCGAAAAATAATAAAATGAGAGGGGAAAAGAATCATGGTTACTTCTCAAAGACAACAACAATCTATTTCAATGTAAACCAAAGAATATAAAACTCTGTTCCAATCAAAAGAAAATGAGATTTCAAATTGTTTCAATATAGAATTCTCTTAACTGTAATTAAATTTTAAGAACAGGGAGTGAAAAATGGATGTGGGAAGGTGAGGGGGTTGTAATTAGCGAAAACTGAAATAATGGTAGGGAAATAGAGCATATATTGTTCATAAAATTAATTAAGTAATCCATAAAACCATTATATATCAAATGCAAAAGGTCCAACACCAACAAAATAGTCATTATGATCAAATGATCAATTACTGTGTATAATTCAATCAATTTTGTGCATTAACTTTCTCGTAATCAAATATTCAACACAATGTCATAAAAACAAGACAGTATGCATTCCACAACAACCTATAGAGGAGCTATGTTCTTCTTATTTATCTAATTAATGTCTTAAAACAATCCCCAAATGAAAAAATAATTAGTTATTTCCACTATGTTCATTGTCAACTCATCAACCACTTTCCATCAACAATTAAATTGTAATAAGACCATATTTCCACAACACCAGTGCTTTTATCTATTAAAATGTATGATATTCATTAAACATACGTAGTTAACAGTCAAACACAATGATCCATATTTTAATTGCAAAGATCCTGATTTTCCATTTAAACACATAGACAATGATTAACATTTCAATTCATACGACATTGTGGGATATACAGACCATTCAACCAAACACAGGTTATTTTTGTGACTGTACAAGTCCAAATACTTTGAATCTAAACATCCACAATGTTGGGCTATCAATCAACATAATGAGATAGCAACAATAGGCCCGATCTCATCTCATAAATTGATCAAATTTGCAACGAAAATATATTGTTTTAAGAACCCATGACCATGAATGATGGCACAATCAAATAATATCCATAACGTATATAATGGATGGCCATGCCATAATTACCATGATTGCAATACTTCCATTGTCAATTTAAAACACATAGTCACAGCAAATATCAACTCAACATAACATGATGTAGGAACGTCGCACATACCCATGCATCACGCACGAAGCATTGTTGTGACCTAATCAATTAAAAATAATTCTTGGTTAACAATTCAATAATCATAATGTAAGAGACAACGATTGTGCACATTCAATCCATATCTCCAATCAACTAAATTACCACGCCGAGTTTATCAACTTGATTGTCATAATAACCAATGTAGTGACTAAATACCAAAACCAAAACCATTGTCAACATAATCAAAATAGATGAGATAGAAATCAAACACTTTTGAAAATACCCAACAACTCATAACAACCAACAGTATACCCAACATACCATAATGGTTCCCTCTATCAAAACCAGTCTTGAAAAATCAAGGGTTTTCTCTGTGGACCAACACAGGGGAACTGGAGTTGAATCTGATCATTGGGTGAGAACCTTTGAGACCAATGATGAACAGGAAAGGTATACCACCAATTAATTCACTGACAGGGTGACATTTTGTAAGATAGGAGATACTTTGAAGAGAGGAGAAAAGGCTCCATTTTGTCCTTCTAACAACACTTAGAACATGCAGGTTATAAACCTCGTGGCTCTCCCAATCAACCAACTACCAACACTGAGATAAAGCAGAGCCAAGAAGAAGCAATATAACCCATTGTACGAGCATCAGTGGCATGAACAAACCCATACCCAAGTGAAACAATGCACAGTGACACAAGGCATTTCAAACCCATTAAATACCACAACAACAAATGACTAGGTATGGTGATAAGAATGCGTGGATATAGCCAGCCAATCTGGACCAAATAAAAACCCTTCAACCAAGACCAATAAGGGTGACAGAGGGCCTTCATGGCTTCTAACACTCAAAAATATCAATAACATTGTGACTTCAACATTATTGCAATGAGAACCACACTAACGATTCATTCAAGAAAAATATCACAAATTTACACAGTTTCCAGACTTAAGGAAAGCAAAAACCCATACATTCTGAGACAATATCTATTTCATAACCAAATAAGATTCATGGATGGAGAAAATACATACCTATAACCAAAAGCACCTTAAAAATAGAAGATTCACCGAGTGGTTTTTCTTTTGCTTAAAAGTCGGAGCCTAATCACAACAAAACATAGTTGAATAAAGGCCCAAATAGGGTGGCGGCCAATGGAAGGAGTAGGAGTGATGTGCAGTAAATGCACATTGCCTCCACCCCTACTCATTCAATTCCTTAGTACACGCCAGCCAGCCTCCCATTAACACATTCAATTAAACCATGGATCGGAATTAGCATTCATCACTTGTCAAACATGCCACCCATATCACAATTATCCATTGCCAACTTATACCACAACACATATCAACCATGTTTCATATAAATCAACAAATCACATAGCTATTAACTTGTTAGTTGGGATTAACAACGATCTTTTAATTTCAATGCATGTAGAGTAGCATATTACTATAGTTTAATCTCTTCCTTTTACATTTTTTTACATTGCTTTTATTTATTTTCAACTGCTTCTTATGTGTTGTTACTGACATATCTCTTATGCAGGTGTCACAACAATGAATCTAGGAGAATATAGAAAGGGTAAAAATGGATAACATAGGCCATCATAACATAAAAATAGAGCCTAGAGAAATGGAAACAACACATAACATGCCTTATCCATCATTCATTTGTCGCAATTAGAACCAACATATAATAGGCCTCATCCATTGCCAATAAAACCAATATTTCATCAATCATGTAGAACCTTGTAAGCGATCTCAAATAGTAGCAAAAAAATGAAATAAGAACTAGATCTAATCTCCCAATATACAAGGGGGTCCCACCTACTAGTATCATATATCATGTTATCTTATAATAATAGGATTTATCAATACTTTGCGGGAAAAAACCTCGTTGCGATTTTAATCGTCAACAGTAGGCAGGCATCATTGATATTTCTTAGGTCTACACATATTCTAATGCTTCATTGCTTCTTCTCCTGAACTACCATGGGGCTTATCCATTTTGATTCTTCTATAGGGTCTATGATTCCTGCTTCCAACATTCTGTGAATTTTTGCTCTTACTTTCTTCTTGTATATGGGGTTTAATTTGTAAGGCCTTTGTCTGATAGGTCTTTCTTCCAATTTGAGAGGGATATTCATCTCTCCAAGTTCTCCTGCAATACCCTTCATTTCTATTAAGGTCACTGGGAACATGTCACTGTACTCGTATAGTAACTCTGTTATCCTTTCCATTGTTTGCTCATACCAGTAGTCCCCAATGATGGCCATTTTGGGATTCCTAACTGTCCCAATGTTGATTTTTTTCACCTTGATCGGTGCAAAACTTAGTTATGATTCTAGGGGTGGACCTTCCACTTCTCTTCCACCTTCAACTTCCTTGATCTAAATATCGCGTGGGTCATCTTCATCTGGTCCTTATTCTTGTACATGGTAGCATGACAACAGTTCTTTCACTGTCTTTCTATTTTGTTGTTGTTCTTCTATTATGAGCTCAATTTTTGGTTCCTTAATCAATATCACAACTCTTATTTGTTTAAGTGTTGTATCTATGTTGAGGTTCTCATGATCAAATGAGAAAGTGACTGTAAAGTTTTGTTGTAATATTGTCCAGCTCGTAGTTCCTATGCGAAGTTCCTGGTCCGTGTACCAGTTTGTTGGGATGCCCTCTAATGTGTGTACAAAATGATGAGGCCATTCCTTTGGGGGTGTCATTTTCCACAGTGCTATGCACTTCTCCAAGTGTTCCATTGGTCCCCCCTATCCATTGTATTTCTAAGTTGTGCTCCTCTTTTGGTTTGTGTCAAATTTGATGCGCAATAGTCTTTTGCATTGGTACCCATCCTTCATTGTTTCTTTGTGTGCACCTAGCCATATTTCAAGTGTATCTGTAAGTGAAATTTCGAGAGCCAACAATATCTAACTGTCTAATACTTCACCCTCATATCTCGTTATGAATTCTTCCAAGTTGTTAATTCCATGGAAATTTCCAGGTTCTTTGATTTCTGTTCCAACCCACCTTACTGTGCATTCTATTCATGCACATATTCTAGTTGAGACCTCATGTAGGTGCTTCTACCAATTCTCCAAACCCATGTCTGAGTTGAAATCACATGATGTGATACTCCTCTAGATAAGTACACCATCGTCAATTGGATTGATGTAATCTTTAGTGTGCACGGTGGTTTGGTATAGCTGGTTAATTTCTTCCAGATTTAGGCATGTTGGTTCCACAAATATTTCGGCTTTCGATGGATCTAGAGGCATGATAACCCTGTGTTCGCCTGACTCAAATGTCATCTTCCTAATATTCAGGTTTATTATCTCCTAATTTTCAAATTCCCAATCCAATCCTAGTATGTATCGATATGATGTTGTGCCATCCACGAATTTGATCGCTTCAAAGTTTTCCTTAGTGCGCACTCCATCCAGATCTACTATCACTCCTTTCAACCTCCCTATTGGTATAAATCTGTGTTGGTTTGATAACTTTAGTTGGACTGGTGAGTAGCCTAAGGTAGGTTCTCCCATGCATTTCCATGTCATTTTTTTCAATACATTCACTTCAGATCCCAGATCTAATATTGCATCGCCCATGTTAAAATATTCGATGTTGGCATTCAATCTAAACTCTCTGTTGGTTCTCCTTTTGGCATGAAGGTGATTGACTATCCTTTGTTCTAAATTTCCCTCAGAATTTGTGGTACATCTATCTAACATATTATGTAATACTAAAACAGATGATGGATCCTTAAATAATTGAATACAGAATTGTAGGAAAGTTTTAATACAACTTGCTTGGTTTCCTAGGTGGACTTCATTGGTATGGTCCAATGCTGACAACATTTCATACGTTGGGATGTCTTGATTATGTTGCGTAGTAGATATAGATGAAAAATTATGTTTGATAAATTCTTGTCTAGCCTCCTTAAAGGTCTCCTTCTCCTTTCCCGCGTCAAATCGCTTGGGTGCCTCTGTATTCTTCTTAATACACTGGTGTTGTACTGGTTCTTGTTTGGACACATCAACTCCTATTTTATCACCTTTGCACGTCACTATCTTAATGTTTCTTCCTTCATCCCTGACTTCTGTTGAAATCAATTGAACATTTTGAATGTTCTAATTCCTCTTTTCATGGATCTTTACTAACAGTGTCGAACATTCTTCCGTGTCATGATCCGATGCACGACAATACATACAATTCGCTGGTGGAAGTGGACATTTTCTTGCATAGTGTCCTGGTTGTTGGAAGTTATGGCACACTACTAGACCTCTTCCATGTCCAAAGCCTCCTCTCTACCCATATTGATCTCTGCATGGTGTAATGTATTCAGGTCCTTGATTATATTGTGTAGGGTTATACTACAGTTGCACATTGTTATATTGTTGCAGCTGTGCATTATTATATTGGCGTGGCACAATATTATACTGCGGTGGTTGTTGATTAAAATATGGTACAAATTTCCCTGTCATCATTTTAGATTGCACTGTATATGTGTCTGGCATCCTTTCCCTCATCATATCCATTGTTCTGCAGTATTTTTCATCGTGCCCTACTGACTTGCAAAAAGTGCATTATTCATTCTTTGGTACTATCTAGTATTTCTGCATCATAGTGAAATGATATGGATCATGCCCGTGCATCCTGCAAATTTCACACCAGGGTCCTCCTATTGGAAAAGGATTTGGCATCCCTGTTCCCATATACTGCATGCATGTTGGATATTTTTTCTTATGGTTCCCTTCTGTTCTACATGTGGTACACCAAACAACTTCTCTCCTGTCCTTTCCCTTATTCTGATTGAGCTGGAAGGTAGGATTATTCAGGTCCTCCTTCAATTCCTCTATTGTTGGATCTGTCTTGTGGTAATAATTCTCCTCCATTTGTAAGGATGCTTGAAGAGCCTCTGCTTGATATTGTAATTTTTGTTGCTTGAGTGGGTATTTTATGTCCAGTAACAGAGAATTCACAAATCGATTCCTATGCTGCATATCTGTCATGGCATACCTCAACTTCCCTTTCAAACACTTAAATCATTGGTTAATTTACCAAACAGATTCTCTTGGTTTCTATCATATTTCTATCATCTCGTTCATGTATTGATCCTCTAAGCTCGGATTCTAGAACTCATTAATCAATAAATTCTTAATGTATGCTAGTGTCCCTGTCATCCCAGGTGCATTGTTTATGTCTAGAATCATGTATCAGTCTAGTGCGCGGTCTCTTAGCATAATGGCTAGATATGCAAGTTTAGTGTCTTCATAAGTGATCTGTTTTTCTTCCCACATATTTTCACAAATGAAGAAGTGTTTCTTTGGGTCTTTTGTTGCCTCTCCTAGAAATGATGGTAAACAAATGGTGGGGTCATGTTGTTGTGTCCCTTTCGTCACTTGAATGAGAAAAAGAGGGGCACTTGCAAGTCAAGTTGAGTATGCTAGACAAGATAGGGGTTAGTCTATGAATCAAACAATTCAATCACATGAAATAAACAAACAACTAAGCTAACAAAAACTAAATAAATAACTAAAGAAATGAAACTCAAATGCATGAGGGAATTAGAACCAAAACTAATCAACCAAATGACGAATAATCATGCCACTAATGGAGAAGTATATTAGTGGGAAAACACCCTAAACCAAATGACGAATAATCATGCCACTAATGGAGAAGTATATTAGTGGGAAAACACCCTATATAAAGGGACACTTGTGGATCCCCTCTTCGTCCTTGGGAGTGTGTTATAACCCTAATTTTCACTCAAACATACTACTGCATCAGCCATCTCAAAATCCTTCTTACAAAACACTTGCTGAACAACTTTTTGAAAATTCTCTTTTATAAAGGCCCACGTTTCTTGCTCCATTACTTCATGCGTGTAGATGCTAGCTACTCCAATACAACCCAAGTGTACCTACAAAATCATGGAAAGGAAATTTGATGACGGAACACACAACTTGGGTAAGTTAACTAAACCTTTCGGACATGCATGATCGGTCATTCGACCAAATACCTAGCTCCTTTGTAGCCTATAAAATATGGGGGTAAGGGTCCCATTTGAAAGAAGGAAAATCATAGTAAAGAAACTCTACCCAAATTCAGGACATTCTTTGCCCAAGATTCCCGCAGAACCATTTTGTGATTTCAACTAAGAAGAGAAGAAAGTGTGTTAGCAATTGGTGCACAAGAAAGAGGAGCCCACGACATTTGTGGAGCAGTGGTTGGCTTCACCATTGTAAGCTCTTTTAGTGAAGTTAATAATAAAGAAGTACGTTTCCTGTCCCACCATATGAGGTTTTCATTGTTTATTGTGTAAATGTTGATTAAATATCTAACCCATTAATTCATAGACCAAATGCATGTGGAGTTCTTTGTTTGTATTTTGTGAATGTAGGGTCATCGTTGGGAAGATAGTTGTAGTCAAAGAGCGACCAAGCGTAAAGAGGGATCGACAACAAACATCATAAATAATTTATCTTCACTTGATATTCTTAACTTTGCGTATTTGCTTAAGAATAATGGGGATTAGGCCTGGGATGATGGTAAAAAGTAGGAATCTTTAGGTCTCTTCTACATGCATGATAAAACCCTAAGTGCTAGTTTGTAGGGGTATTTCACTCAACAGAATTTGTGACCATACTAGGGATCTCTAGGTTTTTGGGAGTCCTTTTGGGTATTTTTAAAAATTGGTTTCATTATTTACTTTAGAGTTTCTGTAAACTCTGAGCTAGCAAGGATTTTGGTCTTCCATACAAATTATTCCTGCTTACTTTTCTTAGCTGCATTTTCTTCGAGGTCACAGTTGTACACACACAACCTATATAAGGCTTGCATGCATGTACACATGCCCAACCTTCACATAGCCTGTGTGGACATGCTAGCTGATGAAGTGAGAGTAGAATGGTTAAGTTCATAATTTGTTTTACTAAAGAGGCACCAACTCTTCCCTATCAGAAGTGATCCTTCTCGGGGTTTTCAAACTCATTCCTGCCCTTTTTTTGCAGTTTGTATCTTAGTTACCACTTCAAATTGGTTTTGTTCTATGAAATTTTCCTTGATTGTTTTTTCTTTTCTGACGAAGTAAATTTCTGAGTCTTCAATAGATTATGGTTTTCAATACCTGCTGGTCTCCGCTGTTTGATTGTTTGTCTTCTTTTCATTTTGAAGAGTTTTAGAAGTACAAACGACCTGCATAAGGTCTACACACATGTATGCACCTGAATTTACAATAACCACATGCACACGATCGCTGAACTGTCAGTAGCATGCCTGATGAGAAAATTTTTGTTTGAGGAGAGGCAGGCATCCTTTTATTTGATAAGAGTTTATACCTCTCAGGTTTGGTCTCCTCGTGAATAGAAGGTCAAGAACTTAGGTTTGATCACAACAGTATTTCTTTTCATTAAGAAGTTTTCCCCAAAACCTTTTATAGAGTTTTTAGACAAGTGTGAGAGTCCATTTTAATCTTCTTGTGTGTTATTTTTAAAGTGACTCTTTGCTATTTTCCATGCTTAGGCCATAAGTTTTTCTTGGTCTCTTACTTCATCAATATTTTTCCCCTTTTTCTTTGTGAGCATTCAAATAAAAACTTTCTCATATCTTTGTTTGGTTAAGTAGTTATTGGTTTGCATTTATAACCAAGAAATTTTTTTCCTTCATAATTTCTTTTTGGTTGTTTACTTAGGACACAAGGCAGCTTGTAGTCGAAAGTGGAAACTCGCTTTTGAGTTTGTTGTTCAAAGATCTTAGGAATTTTTTTTAGTTTGAAAAGTTGATTAAGCATTGTGTCAAGAAGAAGTTATTTTGTTTCCAACTTTCATTTTATCTTTTCTTTCATCTCTCAAACATCATGGCTCTCAATTTCATAACCTTTGACTTAAGACAAGCCATTTAAAATTAACGATTAATCAAAATAATCAACAGGACTTTATGTTTGTAGGGTCCATCAATTAGTCTAGGCTAGAGCCTTGATTTAGGGTTGGAGAGGAAACTCTTCAAGGGATGAAAACATACATAAGAGTCTGTGCTAGGGAGTGTTAAAAGTCCAGTATTGTGAAATTTATCCAGTACCCCTCTCTAACACAGGCAACATGAGGTCATGTGCTAAAAGGTGGTGGATATAACCCCTCCAAAGTCGGACTAATCGTAGTGGAGAACACATATAGAGGGCTTGTCTTGGGATTTCGTTGATTTCATTTGTCAATGGAGTCATGGCCCTGGAATCCATTCATAGTCCTCAGTTGTCTCTAGACTACTTGATTTTTAAACCCTTGATGGTTTTTGGGCTTTGATACCCTGCTCATTATGGTATACCCAATCACGACCTGTACCTTACCAGGATTGTTCACAATTGGAAACCTTAGTTGCCTATCTTTTAGAGACATACACAAGTGACTATGGGGTATACCATAGTACCTAGGATAGACATTAGGGGCCACTCTTTGCAGAGTATACCTAAAGGTGCTTCCATGTTCGATTTGCATTTGGACCGGTAAGTTTCTCTAGTATTGCTTGTTGTAACTATTCATCCAACTAGTTTAGTGTTTTCTTTTTTTATCTTGTAGGAAATTTTTCTAGGTGTTGTTTTTGAATGAATAGAAATTTCTAGTCTGTCTTTGATCTCTAATGTACTGAGAATCTCCCGAGTCATCCATGTACCAACCATCCATCCCAGCATGATGTGTATTCAATGAAGAAGGAGAGGCGCAACCCTCTCATTTCAAATTTTGAAATTGAAATTTGTATTAAATGTTTGTAAGTATTGGTAGAGCCAAGTCGTTCCTTTGAGTAGGTTGTAGTTAAAGAAGGCCTTTAATGGTTGTAAGGCCGATCTAGATCCGATCTGTACTAGACAACCCATTCACCGTGATTCAATGTAATTGAATAGAATAGGTAGATTGGAGGGAAGTGGCTCGAAGAGCCCCCTCATGAAAAAGATCCTTAGTATTTGTAGAGGGAGAATATAGCACAGATAGAGAAGAGTCGAGATATAGGAGAGCTCTAAGAGAGTTAGAGTAGATAAGAGAAGGGAGCCGAGACTCGTCAAAAGTTCGAGCTCAAGAACACCTTGTAAAGGAGGCATTTCATATTAATATAAAGAGCAGGATTTCCAAGATGAGTTTCGCGGGTGTTTATGTGTTTGTGAATGTCTTTGTGTGTTCTTATATGTTGTAGATGTATATTAGATGTGAATTTGTAGGGACATATAGGTTTTGTTATTTGTGGGTTCTTTTATATTGTGGGTTTGTGTCTCTTGAGGCTTCGCCAAGAGGGTGTGAAAGAACGCTGAGGGTTCTGAAAGCCAGTGAAAGACTACACTTCTGAGTTCTGTGGAATTATAACAGAGACGTGCCAGGAGGGTGCAACAGAGGAAGTCATTGACTCAAGGAGAAGCCTCAAGGTTGCTAAATACCTTGGAGTTGAGACTGTGTAGAAGAGGACACAGTAGGGCAGAATCACCTGGGACTGTGAGAGCTCTACCAGACTGAGCAGGTGCATATGGTGCACATGAGAAGGAGATAGAATCATTGAGGATTCTATAGATCTCTGCTAAGAAGGCATTGAGAAGGTGTCTGTGTGTACAAAGAGAACTCCTTTGATATCTAGAATAGAGAATCGTCCAAGGAGGAGGACCTTCACATGGTTGTTGAATACCCTACAAGATAAAAAAGGAGTTACTTGAGTAGGTGGTTTCCAAGAGGGAACCAAATATCCATCTGATGGAGAGGAAAGAGTTAAGTCCCTTAGAGGTCTTATAATAGAGAAGATCAAGACAGATAGCAAGCACCTTCGTGTGTAGAGATCCTGCAAGGAGTGCAGAAGTCAAAAAATCCTTATGATTCAAAGAGACAAAGCTCAGGAGGGAGAATGCCTTTTAGCATAGAGTCATAGCTACAAGGAATCACAAAAGTCAAGACACCCTTTGGAAGATAAGAATCGACAGTTCGTGAGGGACAGTGTCCTTAGAATATAGACGGGAGCCAAGGATATAGGATTCACAACAGGAGAAAAGGCTGAGAAATTTGAAGCGCTTGAAGTCTTCCAAGTTCAGAAAGAAGCATACTAAGAGGGCGCCAACCCATTATCACCGAGAGAACAAGATCTAGACCATCAATCTATGTCCGCAAGCAAGAGGAAAGTGTTGTGAGAAAGAGATTCTAATACCAGATCTGAGCGAGTGGATTGATAGCCATTGGATCCAAGAGGATATACATGAGGTTTAATCATCATATGCAAATAAGTGGAGCCATCGGATTTCAACATTTATGGGTTTGACATTTCGGGAATCCCGAAAAGAAGGAACCGGGGCACTTGGTGAAACCCCGGTCTTGAAATGCAACTTGCCTCTTTGGAGAAACTTTAGCATTTCAGCATTATCATGGTTTCTGCATACCGAGGTCAAGGAGAAAACATTTATCATGGAGGATTCACAAATTGTGAATCCCTGTCCTAAAAGGTGCATACAAGAGGGTTTGAGGGAAATCCCTAAAGGGCATTTCGACATTTCGGCTACCGAAAAGATGCAGGGTGAGAGTTTGAACTCTGACCCATGTGAGCCCGAGGATCTTGTTGTACTGGATCAGTGGAGGCTCATAGCCATTGATCTCTTGTGGACAATGAGGACCAAAGTTTCAATATTTCGGTACTTTAGTATTTCAGAGTACCAGAAGTACGAGAGAACAAAGAATTGTTGCACCGGGATTTGTGAAGTTCTGAAACACGAATTCCCGAAAGCACGGGAGGAGTATTGTCGGGTCATGAGACAGGATCAGATTTCGGCATACTAGGGATTGGGATTTCGGAAGTCCTAAAGACAAGAACTTCGGCCTTGGGGATGAAACCCCAAAGTCACAACAACGCGATGTAGCTGGAGTAATATGGGTCACACCAAGTATCAGGATATCGGGGTTCGACATTTCTGGGATCCCGCAGACATAAAGTCATAACACTTCACATCGAAAGTCCTGAAGTCACTAAACGCGACACATCCTTTGGAGGAGAAAGCAGCCAAGGATTTCAACATTTTGGGGATCAACTTTTCGACTGTTTTGAGGAGTGTAACTGTGGTGCACCAGGCACTCGACATCAAAACTCCCGAAATCACAAAACCCCAAATTTCCTTTTTTGGAAAAAGGTTGCAGTCGTGTCTGGAGGCTGTGTGCAGATTAAAGCTCATGCCTGGTGCATGGTTGTTCATGTGGAGTTTTCGTAAAGGACCTGTGGATCTGATTTGTTTAAGGTTCCAGCAGGTAACTAAAGGATCCACTTCGGCTCAAGGAGAAATCAAAACGATCCTAAGAATTGGAGGTCGCACAAAACTTGTTGAGGCAGGGGGTGCTGTGTCATTTGTGGTATCGGAGCTTGACTCTATTTGTATATTGCAGGAAAAGGACGTGAGAGGATAAAGAGTACTCTGATACACATCAGTTTGGTATTAGAGGAATATAGAGGGTTGAAACTCTGTAGTGATTGCTTGCAGGTACGTAGCAGTCAAGAAGACAGTCGGGAGGATTGTAGAAGACATTGGAAGCACTCAGGGTTGCATAGTGATAGAAACAGATTTTCCAAGAGGGTATATAGAAGGTAGGAAAATGGATACTGAAGGCCATAGACGTGATGGAAAGAATATCCATTAGCAGTCAAGAAAAGCTAAGATAGATAAAGAGCTCACCGAGATTAGAGCGAGGATGGAGGAACTTGCACTACAAATGCAGCAGGATGCAAGATCACATTGGGTGTATGAATGGCCCATGAAGAGGAAAGTAAAATGGCTAGTCAGGGAATTGGTGGCCAAAATATAGCAAAGGTTGTTAAAGAGATGGTTGAGGCATGCTGAAAGCCTCAGGGATGAATATAAGGATATGGTTCAGGTGTGTGAACCAAAAGCTGGGAGAAATCGCAGTGATGAGGATGAGATGAGATCACTGGAAGATATTAGAGACTACCAAGAGGGAAGAATAGAAACTTCCAATTTCCAGGTGGGAAATGAGATGAGATCGTTGCAGGATCTCATAGACTATCAGGGGGATAGCAGGGAAATTTTATGTTGCCAGGAGGGAAATGAGATGGGATCCAAGGATCTCATAGACTGCCAAGAGGGTAGCAGAAAGTTTCTAGATTTCCAGGTGGGCAGGGGAACAAAGGTGAGGCTATGTAAAAGTCTCATGAACTCGGAGCTGAGTTCATATCAATAAGGACAACTGATAGAGGAGAAGGATTAGAAGGACATTTTGATCATTGGAGGAATTCAAATATTCCTGCCAGGTAGCCTAGTTGAGGTGGGAATTCGTGTTGCCAATGTAGCAACAACAGAAAGACAACTAGCAGAGACTGTCAAAGAGGAGGAAGAGTTGGGGAAGATATCAAAAGTTTCCCAAGCAAAAGAAGCAAATGAGCATTCCAAGTAATGGCTCAAATTTTTCAGCTAGGAAGCTGAAACAGAGACGATTGCAGCATTGGAGTTTGCAGCAACAGAAGAAGAAGAAACAAACAACATGATATTTGTTGATCTATGTGAGAATATTGAAGCCCTGGAGAGAAGGGTGATAGTGAAGAGAATGCACATCCAACAGATGAAGTTGGAAGCAGATGCAGGAGAAGCATACCAACCCAAGGAGCAGTTGGGAGAGGTTGGACTTGAGCCAACACAAAGAGAGATGGAAACAACAACACTGTCATAGGGAGAAGCTGAGTAGCAACTTAGTGATAGGACTGTGAAGATGAAATTTGCAGCAGAGTGGACACTTAGTGCCATAGAGGATGAAGAGGATGACATGGGATATCATGATGATCTGCCCATTTGCAGAGAAGAAATGCAGCCAAGGAGACTGCATACACAAATCCATCCATGAGATCAGCTGGATGAGGAGATAGAGTAGGTCAGGAGGCTGATGTTGAAGTCAGCACAAGAGACTGCCATCAGAGAAAGGCTGATCATAAGGGAGACAACATCAGTAGCAGAACAGTGGAACCAGTAACAACAATAGAGCAGTGGAGCAGATGAACAACTCTAGAGGACTGTTTGGGATCCAAGAGGATTTCAACATCGGCGTTGGGGAGCTCATGAGCAGGAGCTCATGAATTTTTCACAGTAGAGGAGTATGATGTAGGAGCATCGCTCCCAAGCTAGCCATGTGCTAGCTAGCCAGCCCATCATGACGTGTATTCAATGAATAAGGAGAGGTTCAACCCTTTCATTTCAAATTTTGAAATTGAAATTTTTATTAAATGTTTGTAAGGCTGGTAGAGGCAAGCTATGCCTTTAAGAAGGTTGTAGTTAAAGAAGGCCTTTAATGGTTGTAAGGCTAGGATCTAGATCTGATTCGGACTAGACAACCCATTCAATGTGATTCAATGTAATTGAATAGAATAGGTAGCTTGGAGGGAAGAGCTCGAAGAGCCCCCTCGTGAAAAATATCCTTAGTATCTATAGAGGGAGAATATAGCACATATAGAGAAGAGTCGAGATATAGGAGAGCTCTGAGAGAATTAGAGTAGAGGAGAGAAGCAGACAATACTCTGACAAATTTTGAGCTTAAGAACACCTTGTAAAGGAGTAATTTCATATTAATATAAAGAGTAGATTTCCTACATGAGTTTATGTGTGTCTTTATGTGTTTATGAATGTCTTTGTGTGTTCTTTATATGCTATAGATGTGCATTTGTAGGGACAAATAGGATATGCTATTTGTGGGTTCTTTGATCTCAAGTTTGGGGTTCTTTGAGGCTTCATGCCAAGAGGGTGTGACAGAATGTTGTTGGTTCTGAAAGCCAGTGCATATATGCACTCCTGAATTCTACGGAATTTGAGCAAGGACATGCCAGCAGGGTGCACTAGCCGAAGTCATTGGCTCAAGGAGAAACCTCAAGGTTTCTAAATACCTTGGAGGTGAGACTGTGTAGAGGAGGACACAGCAGAGGACTGAATCACTACGAGATTCTGTGAGAGCTCTTCCAAGAGGGCATTAAGCAGGTGCATATAGTGCATAGGAGAAGGAGATAGAATCACTGAGGATTCTATAGAGCCCTGTCAGGAGGGCATTGAGTAGGTTCCTGTGTGCACAAAGAGAACTCCTTTGAGTTCTGGAATAGAGAAGTATCCAAGGAGGAGGACCTTCACAGGGTTGTTGAATACCGTGTAGGCTCAGCAAGGAGTTTCTTGAGTAAGTGGGTTCCAAGAGGGCACCAAATCTCCATCTGAGGGAGAGGAAAGAGTTAAGTCCCTTAGAGGTCTGAGCAATAGAGAATCTTAGGATAGATAACACCTTCGTCTGTGCAGGGATCCTACAAGGAGTGCAAAAGTTGAAGAATCCTTTAAGGATTCAAAGAGGACAAAGCTCAGGAGGAACAATGCCTTTGAGCACAGAGTCATAGCTGCAAGGAATTGCAGAATTCGAGATACCCTTTGGTGGATAAGAGTCGACAAATATTAGGAGGGAAAACATCCTTAGAATACAGGCGGGAGTCGAGGATATAGGCTTCACAGTAGGAGAAAAGGCTGATAACTTTGAAGCATTTGAAGTCTTACAAGTTTAGGAAGAAGCACAAGTTCAAGAGGGACCACAACTACCATTAGATCAGCTGGAAAGAACAAGATTTTAACCGCTGAATCTACATCCAGGCAAGCAGGAGGAGAGTGTGTAGGAGAAAGAGATTTGGGTCGTCAGATCTAGGTGCATGGATCGATAGCCATCAGATCTAGGAGGAGCTACATGAATTTTAATCCTAGTATGCAAAGAAGCGGAGCCATCAGATTTTGACATTTCTAGGTTCGACATTTCGGGAATCCTGATGACAAAAGACCCAGGCGCTTCACGGTGAAAACCCCAAAGTCACGAAATGTGAGTTGTATTTGGAGTAGAAACTTCATCATTTCGGCATATCATGGTTTTAGATACCGGGAGGTCAAAGGAGTGAACATTTGTCACGGAGGATTCATGAAATCGTGAATCCCGAAGTCCCGAAAAGGTGCATACAGGTGAGGTTTCGAGGAAATCCTCGAAAGGGAATTTTGGTATTTTGGCTACTCGAATATGCAGGGGTGAGAGTTCAGAACTCTTGACCCACGAGATTGTGAAAGGATCTGAGCCGTTGTATCAGGGAGGCTAACATTCATTGATCTTTCTGAGGAGAAGGAGGACTGGAGTTTCAGGATTTTGGTGCTTCGGTATTTTGGATACCGGAAGTACGAGAGGACAAAGAATTGTTGCGCCGGGATCACGAAGACAGGATCAGATTTTGGCATACCGAGGATCGGGATTTTGGAAGTCCTAAAGACAAGACCTCCAGGATTTTGGGCATGAAAACCTCAAAGTCGCAAAATGTGACGTAGCGAGGAGTGGGGCTGTGGTCACACCTGGTATTGGGATATCGAGATTCGGCATTTCGGGGATCCCGTAGACATAAAGTTGGAACACTTCACATCGAAAGTCCTGAAGTCACAAAACGTGATGCATCCTTTGGAGGAGAAATCAACCAAGGATTTCGACATTTCAGGGATCGACTTTTCAGCTGTTTTGAGGAGCAGGAACCGGGCACTCGACATCAGAACTCCCGAAATCATGAAACCTAAAATTTCCTTTTTTGGAAAAAGGTCACGATCGTGTCTGGAGGCCCTATGCAGATTAAATCTCGTGCTTGGTGCATGGTTGTGTAGGTGAAGTTTTCATGAAGGACCTATGGATCTGATTCATTGAAGGTTCCAATAGGGAATTAAAGGAGTCGCTTCGGCTTGAGGAGAAATCAGAATGATCCTAAGATCAAGAGGTCACGCAGAACCTATTGAGGTAGGGGGTTTTGCATCATCTTCTCACACAGTGGAGGATCACGAGCTCTGCCGGTCACGAAGGATTCTTGTCCTGCCACTGGTTACATTGGAGCCACCCCTGCCACTGCTAATGTGAAATCTAGACCAATAAGGGTCTTTTGAAGCAACCAGATCACAGGAAACCACAACTGACCAACCTCTGTTAAAGGACCGTTTGGCTCCTTTAAAGCAGGAAGTAATGGAATCAAATGTTGTCCCTTCTTCTGGGAATCCTATTATTCCCACCACAGTTATCATCACCAGGGGTATTCTACCTTTGAACCCACTGTCGACAGTCCAAAACACCATGGTCTCAACCGCCTCTACCTCAAGCATTGGTCCAAGCCCGTCAATGGCAGCGGCTACTACTCCCTTCACCTAGAGTGCGACATGCCCTCCATTTTCATATGGGATGCCTAGCTCAAGTATGAGTCCTCTACTTTCCTTATCCACTTTATAGACCTTATGTCTAGGGGTAGGGAGTTCTAACACTCCTCTGCAACGATCCATGAGAGGCCCTTCCACCTCCTATAATGCTTTCCCTTACAAGGAAGGTCATATACCTCCTTCGTCCCCTTCACTCGGCGATACCCACTAGCAATCCGCCGGGCCAAACGCACACCATAGTTCACTTGGAGTAGCGAGTCAAGGACCACCTTCTCATAAAATGTTTGTAGGGTCGACACCATTTTATTTGTTCAATGCATTTGGTAACAACGCTTTCTCGTCAGTTGCTTTCCCGACTAGGGGAAACCCCGATTATGACCAACCTAATCCTATGCAAGGTACTATTATTACATAGGGGGCAAGCCTAGGAACTTCTTCCACATCAGGACCTTGGAATTCTTGGCAAGGATCAGTTCCCTCGTCAGGAATTCCAATATAGGGAAATTATTTTCACAACCAATGGAACCCCGAGCAAGGTGCAATACCTATGCCCATGGGATCGACATGGGGAAACCCTTCCCAAATACCTCTGAATGTAATGCACACCCCACCATCTATGTCCTATTTCGGGAATTAGCCAATGATGTCTCCTCAAACGCAAAATCCGTACGTTGGTCATGGCCATGGTTTTTACGAGAACCCTAGCCAACAACCCAACTTTTCTTAGCAACCTGGTGCCAGTCAAACTCCAGGCCCCATTTTCCATGGTTATCATCAACAACAACTAAAAATACCTTTCTTGGCAACCTTACATTTCCTAGACTTGACAAGGTTGTTGAATGACCCCATCTATCACGATCCACGTTGTCCCCCTATGCCGAAGAAATTTCCTTCAGACATACCAAAGTTTGAAGCCAATCCTAACAAAGATCTAGGGGATCATGTGACCACCTTCCATATTTGGTGTTCATCTAATTCGTTGAAAGACAACTCCATACAATTGTGATTGTTTCAACGCACTCTCATTGGGAGTGTTGCGAAATGGTACAACGAGCTCGATTGCTCGAGATATTCTTCCTTCAGTGAATTGGAAATGGATTTCCTAAACCAATTCCAATTACCTGTGAGATATGATTTCGGCACAAAATTGCTGGCCAATTTCAAACGAAAAAAAGAGGACCATATCTTTGATTACATCTGAGAATGGAGACACTAGAAGAGTTTGAATAAGGTACCAGTCCCACTAGCATTTCTTCTTGAGTGCTCTTAAGTCTTTGGTTCCCTAGCTATCCAAAGACATCGCAACATTGGGAGTGTTTTCTGAAGAAGATGACATCATGAGAGATCAACATCTTGAGCTAATTTATTCTCAGTCTGGTTTACTGTACGATATTTTGCTGGATGCTCCATGATCCATACTTGATAAAACCAGAAAAAGAGTTGGACCACATGCCGATGGTATTGTAGGTTTAGCACAAACCAAGCCCACTGAACAAATGACAAAACAAATGCAGCAATTTTCTATACAACACACAATAGCCATCCAAACTACTATTTCGGTTGCTGCCCCTACCCAAACATAGGATGTACACAGTGTGCAATAGACAAATCTGAAGGCCACCCAGTAGCCTGATGGAAAGAAAAAAAATGTAAGAAGGGTAAAGGGGATAAGAAACCCACTAATAATGATGGTGGATGCAACACTAAAAAAGGAAAGGCGAAGTATCTGTGTAACTTGTGCACGGAATATCACCCTACCCACCAGTGCCCTCGGCTTGCAGAGGCCCAAACGTTTATTTCATAGTAGCAGCCTATTGTGTTAACAAATCCATTCCAACATGGGAAAAACCTAACCCAAGCCTCTATAAGAACGGAAGGGGGCAGTCAAGGACCCTCTCCATCTTTGAATAATCCTACATTTGTGAATGTTTATATGATGAAAGGTGATGCTTTTATATCGACTAGAGCACATGACTACAGTAAGCCAAGCACCTCTTAGAAAGGTAAATAAGATGAAATCCCATCTCTTCCTCTCCAGATTGAGAGGACTTTGGGTGAAACGATGACATGCATCCAAAAAGGTGCATTCAAGAAATATTCTCACAACCCAAACACAAGGGTTGCCCAGAACTATTTTGTGGTGGAGGATTTGTCTCAAACCCCTTGTGTGATGTCTACTTTGGAGGTCCTCCAAAGCTTCCCTTCCCAGAGGAAAGATTTGTTAGCCTCTTTAGGATCTTCTGAGACTTGTAATCTGGGTACAATCATGCTGGATACAACTGACTTAAAACCTCATCTCCCTTATCACGTAGCATTTCAGATAGTAGTGTCTTACCCCACGAAAAATTTTACTCGGAACATTTTCCACATAGTGGTTGATGAGGGAGCCTCAACATGTGTCATGTCATTGGCATGTTGGAAGGCCATTGGCCAGCTCGTTTTGTCTCCATCACCTACTCTTCTTACCGCTTTTGATGGTCTTTCATTCCGACCACATGGCATCATCCCCTCTTTCCCCATGTAGTTAGGAGGGAAGACTGTGTGCATCGAGGTAGAAGTAGTCAATGCATCCCTCGACTACAATATATTGTTAGTTAGGAGTTGGACCTATTCCATGCAGGTAGTGATCACTACATTTTTCTGGGTCTTGTTGTTTCCACACGAGGGACGGATCTTGACCATTGATCAATTGTCCTTCTCCCAACCTGACCCTTCATTGGGGGCATCCGTGGCCCCAATACCAGGTGTCATCAATGTAGGGGTTGGTTTGTTCCCACCTTTGATGGGTACTTTCGATTACCCACCTCCTCAAGGCAATTTCAAGTTCATATGAGACCACCATAATGTTGAAATTTTCCTAATTTCATCATTTTGCACGACTTACTTCAATGATCTGTGGATTCTTCCTTCCCCATTGGCCACAATGGAAGGGACATGGCACCATGGAATTCCCATGCCCTTGTCTGCGGTAGAATAAGCGTACTCTTTAGTCCAACAAGATTCAACCGACACTGATATGACCCCTTCACAAGAGTTAGATACAATCCCAGAGCCTATTTTGGCTCAAGGTTCCCTTGTTGATACTGATTCATTAGACTTATTCTTACCCTCAGACAAAGAAATCATTGAAGCAATGACTAGTCCGGAAAAACCCTAGGATGATCTCCATCATAGATCATACTTCCTCCTAGAGTTAAGCAAAATCGAAGCAAGGGAATTCACCTTGACTATGACTGGAGATAGGTCTTGTCCTATTAATCCCTTGGCTACACATGAGATTTATGTCGAGGGAAAAATGGAAAACATCATTGAAACTATATCGATTAATATCTCCAGAACCCCTAGCATCATGGAGAATGTTTTCATCGGAGCTGACTGTTCCCCCGAAGAGATTCAAATCTACACAGACTTATTTAAAGAATTCCACGACGTTTTTTCCTGGTCTTATGAGGAAATTCTAGGCATTGATCCAAAAATATTCGAACATGAAATCACAACTTATCCTGATGCCAAGCCAGTTCGACAAAAGCTTCATCTAATTAATCCCAGGAAAGCAACAAATATTAAGGTTGAAGTAGAAAAACTACTCAAAGTTAGTTTTATCTACCCTGTCCATTTGACCCAATGGGTGTCAAATCCTGTGTCGGTCAATAAGAAACAGGGCACGATTCATGTATGTATGGATTTTATTGATTTGAACAAAGCCTGTCCAAAAGATAATTTTCCCACACCATTCATTGATCAGATAGTCCATGAATGCACCAGTTGCGAGGCGTTTTCTTTCATGGATGGTTTTTGGGATATAATCAAATACAGATCAAACCCAAAGACCATCACAAAACAAACTTCATCTATCCATGGGGTACGTTTGCCTATCGTAATATGTCTTTTGGTCTCAAAAATGTTGGAACTACCTTCCAGCGGGCCATGTCTTTTTCTTTCCATGATCTCAAGCATAGATTCAAAGCCTATTTAAATGATTTAGCATCACGATATCGCAAGAGAACAGATCATCCCACACACCTCTGACTTATCTTTGAGCGATGTCACTACTTTTAGATTCGCTTGAATCCAAACAAATGCATATTTTGTGTAACGTTAGGAGGGCTGCTAGGTTTCATAGTCTCAACAACAGGGATCATGGTCAATCCTCTCAAGGTGGAGGAAATACTTAAGTTTCCACCCCCGCATACAATCCTTTAGCTTCAAATTTTATAGGCAAAATCAAACTTTTTGAGGCATTTCATAGCCAACTATGCTGAGATCACTAAGGGATTTATGCATTCGCTAAAGAAATACATCCCTTTTCACTGGGATGAAGCCACTCAACACTCTTTCAATGCATTAACACATGCCCTCACAATTTCCCCTCTGCTCTGGCCATCTAATTATAACAAATATTTCTTATTTTACTTGGTTGTGGCAGAGTCGACTATCGATATGGTCTTAGTTTAGGAGGATGACTTCCTCTCA
>SNQJ01S0035487.1:38788-68578 GCA_010110895.2 Picea sitchensis | reverse complement strand
AATTCATTTCCAAACATGGTTTACAATGGGGCTCGGCCTTGGGGACACTACAATCCCCCTCCCCTTATTTTTGGTTTACAATGGGGCTCGGCCTTGGGGACACTACATCAAGGATCATTGAGAAAATTATGTAGCAACACCACATTTGTCACATAAAATCAACACCATACCATCCGTAATAAAATGGACAAGATGAAGTAACCAACAGAGAATTGGAAAATATCCTCACCAAGAAAATGAGCATGAACAAGAAGAATCGGTCAAAGAAACTCATAGAAGCATTATGGGAATACAATATCACATGGAAGGATACCAAAAGGATTACACCCTTTGAGTTAGCCTATGGTAATAAATACATGCTCTCTATTGAATTTGAATATCGTATGTTGAGAACAACATCTGAATTAGATATGGATATCCCATCATCACAACAAGAGAGATTGAATCAACCAAATTCCTTAGATTATTTTAGGATGCAAGAACTCAGCTTCAAGAGTGAAACAATGTAGTTTCAAAGGAATAATTGGCATGACAAGAAATTTAAGCATCACAAGTTCAAAGAAGGGGACTATACCCTATTGTTTGATTCAATATTCAAGGAATTTAAAGAAAAGTTGATGACTAGGTGGCTAGGGTCCTACTTAATTAAAATATTTCATGATAATAGTTTGGTACAAATCAAAACCATAGATAAGAAGGAATTATCTTGTTAGTTAATGGATTCAGACTCAATGTCTATAATAAGTCTTTGATAAGAGAATATTTTACAACAACAATGAAAGAAAAAAATATGGATGTGATTGATAGCATAGATGCTCTCATTCCATCCAAATAATAAGAAGTGATATGATAAAGAGAAAAAAATGAAAAACAATTTGAACAAAATACTTAGATGAAAACCTCACCCATGTATGTAGGATAGGTATTTGATTTAAAACCTCCATGTAGGCGGTCTTAGAACTGAGAAATAAGGAAATATCCTCATCAATAAAACCTCCCAGAGGCTTGATGAGGTAGGACACTGGTGAAAACCAACAATTACACCTTTGTCTTGAAGAAAAAAGAAAAAAAGAAGAAAAGGAATAAAGGAAAGAAAGAAAAAATGAATTAGTAATGTTTTTTGTTTTGTATGAATCAAGGAACTCCATCTCAACAAACATCTACATAGGAAGCAAATGATTAGTAGTAGTAAATCAATACAATCATCTACAACAAGAAAAAGCAGTAAGCATTTCATAAATATCTGCACATCCACTCCTCATTTTCATACATAACACTTTCCATCCTATCACATATAAGGTTAAAATAAAAATATCCTTGCTTCCCTTCATTCTCCCAAATTTCAATTTTATCCCTCTTTTCCAAGAAAAATATGTCCTATAGGATAATATACGGGATATCATAAATTCGTACAAGATCATTATTAATAAATGGAAGTTAGGTTTCCAACACATAAAAAAAATGTTTCCACATCAACATCAACAAAATATCACTGTTTGCACTATTTAAAGGAATCATATAGGATTCCCTGCATCCTGTAGGAACACCTACAACAATACTAAAAAAATTATAGCAACGAAATCCATGCAATTCAAGGAAACTATACAATTTCATAAGTCCTCAAAATAGTCCAACAACAAGGAAAAAGAGAAAATCTATTTCTTCCCCAATTCTACATGAAACCCCATTCCTCTAGCAATTTTCCAGTGACATGTGGAAAATTTCCAGCAACCTGCAACAACAAAATATTCAAAAGAAAAAATAAATAAAATCAACACGCAACAACAAAATATTCAAAAGAAGAAATAAATAAAATCAACATGCACAATACTCAACACATTAAAAAACATCACAAAGCTAGCCTAAGGTATAAAAATTAATCCCTTCTCTCTAAAGCTTTCATTTTGCAAGCATATAAAATTTAAACCAATGCATATTAGTCATGGTTAATTATATAAAAGAAATGAAGGGTGATGATAAAGAGGACATCCTCGAATGTCACGTTAAGGGGGGGAGGCATGATTCATGGGTAAATAAAATGACACATCATTCAAGTTGGAGAATCATTTAAATGAACTCGAAAATCATAACAACATGGGATAATGAGTACAACAATCATCATATCGAGAGTTGCGGATAAGGTAGGAGTGGAGCAAGAAATTCATGATCATAGATGAGAGTAAGATATATCTAGTCACCATTTTTCAAATTTACAAAACACAAGGATATTTCTAGCATCGAAAAGAGGTATATAATGAAAGCTAGTTGTAACACCCCATATTACACAACACAAAGGTAATGAATACAACGAGATAGCATTTTTTTTTTAAATTAAGTTAAACATGTATATCAACCTATCCAATACAATAATTACAAGAGAAAGACAATTAATATACATGATACCATAAGTTAAATATTCGTTCTTAATTAACATCACTATAATCTCAATTAAATCTACTTCATAACAAATCATGATTCAATTATCAAATAGCATTTTAGTTCTAATCGTGAGTAAGTCACTAACATCAGATCACACGAAGGATAGTAATAATAATATTGTCTACCTACTCAATCCTACCCTGCAAGTTTAGGACTTTCAAGACACATAATCAATGCTTAAGTCGAGGATTCATATGATATATTTTGACCATTTAAGGTCTCAGGACTCGCTGTCGTTCTGAGGATCATGAAGGTATCTACTCCCACATCTAATTATAGTCTAAACTCTAATAACAATGGACAGTAAATTCAATGATTAAACTCATCCAATTAATCATGATTCAATTTAGAAGAGGTACCTCAAGAAATTAACCAAAAACATATAAGAGAAAAATAATTCTACGTTAACCAAATTTTATATGCAATAATTAATATGAGTTCAATAATAACTCAAGTAGAGAACTTATCCAACTTATTGTCTGACTTCTACATGTATGCATATATATATTTAAAACAATTCTTAATCTAAAATATAAAACATGTATATATAAACAATAAGGTTATTACCAAACTTTTGGCAAGAGCAATAATTTCAATGGGATTAAATCCAAAACTAAGTCCCACCATGAGATATGAGAAGTGAACCTAGGTGGCTACTCGAGCACACAAAAATCCATGTGTCAAAGGATTCTACAAGTGAAAACATGGCCTGTTCTAAGTTTTAATGATGAGTAAGGGACCATGACGCAACTAGAAGAGACAATTCCACCTCTATAATGTGTTAGTTAAAATAAAAAGTAGGATTAACGAGAGATCATCCTCCTCCTAAAACTATAATAGATGCACTACACTTCATATTTCTAGCAATCCAGTTGAGTGGTACACCTGGCCACGATGAATTATAATGAATTCATAACTCACACAATGAATTGACAATGTAGACATACCTCAACTCATAAGGTAAATTGGACACCATTTTTCACAATTGAGAAAGAGTAAATTACAACATTGCAGTCACTTCTCCCTTGAAAGGTAAGCAGTAAATAAATAACAAAACTTTTCTGCAAATAGAAGTACTTTCTTGCTGTTGCAAATCCCAAGCTTCTATCCCTAATTTCACTCAACACCAACATTTAATACAACCTGAAAGATCACTCATAAAATAAGTCTTCTAATCTAGCTTGGATTTAACAAATTTACAACTAGCCATTTTTATTTAAAAAAAAAATATCACGGAAACTCCGCATTACAATTGTTATCACATGAGGTTGTCAAGGGTCGTAGGTGCATGTTGATAATACCTAAGTCTGTATCCTTGCCCCATCTCTCTCTCTCTTTCACAGGCCAGGTCCTAAATTTGTCCCTTCGACTGGTAAAGTTGTTTTTTCCCTCCTGTTTGAGCAACCTGGTTTCCCTTGATGTCTTACCAGAATAAGTTTCAGTCCGAAGATTTTTTGTTTTTCTCTAAGGATGAACACTCGTCACCTTTTGTTTCAATCACTGGTCATTCTATTTTCCCAAGCCCGCAACAAGCCGTCCAAATATTTGTTTACACAAGAAGCAGCCATGGGCACAAAGCACAACACTCAAAGCAGTCTGTTATGGACTCGAATCAAGAAAACAAGCAAGTTCATTTTTTAACGGAGGAGATCCTAGGACCATTTCATATCAATGACTCTCAATCTTTCGGAACGTCAAAGTTGCACGAGGTTGAAGGACTAGGTGGAAGCCCCGAAGTTGTAGATCAAGTGCCGCGTGTCCATCCAAATCAATGGGCGTCATTCACTTTGAGAATTTGGGCTTTGGGAGTCTCAACAACTCCACTCCCTTTTTCCTCCGGAGCATTTTTCCCAAAGTTGCAGATCTACGCCACACGTCCTTCTCCATCGGATGGTCAATATCTACTACGAGAATCCAGGCTTCAGGAGTTTCAGCATCTCGACTCCCAGTTTCACCTAGAGTGTTTTCTCTAGGAGTTGCAGATCGTTGCCACGTGTCCATCCAAATCTAACGGTGGTAGTTTGCTTCGGAAATCCGAGATTCAAGAGTTTCAAGATCCCTACTCTCGGTTTCATCCAGAGTGATTTCTCCCGAAGACCATTGATCGTTGCCTCGTGTCCATTAGAATCAATGGTCATCGTTCACTTTGGAGCTTCAACATTCATTTCAAGTCGCCGCGTCACTCCGGGCCCATATTTATGCCAGCTCTACATGCAGACCCCTCTTGGGCTCCGAAGTCCAAAGTACGTGGCAGCCATCAGTGTAGACATTGGCACCCTTATCAGTCATGACACTTGGCATCCATCTAGTGCGAACACATGGCACTCATTTCAAGCATTTTTTGACGTGTCTTCAGCCCATTTTTGAGTGACACATGTCACCCCTCCGTCCACGATATGTCAGCATAGTGACGTCAGGCCTCCACGTCATATCATCCTACGAGAAGTGTTCTTGTTTAGCAGCAAAATTAGCGACATCTCTAAGTGTGGCTAGAAGGATCCTAGAGTTGGCAGGAATATAAACTTTGGCGGGGACGCTAAGTTAGCAGAGTTGGCCAGATCACGGACTAGGGCCAAATCAACGACCACGCTCCATTGCGGGGATGCAACATGCTCGAAAGATAAAATTCTTGAGCGGTCCTGCAATCGAAACCATGGTATAGCGTAATAGCTACGTGGCAATTAGTGGTGAATTGCGGGCCCAAAAGAAGTCTGGGTCCAAACCGCCTTTGACGGCCATGTAATCACGTGCTTATAAGACTTCCAATCCAAGAGCAGCGTGTGGCATCCCCCTAGGCATTAAGTCTCGTTGTAGTCCTGAGAAAAATAAGTTAATGAAAATGGAATGGTGGTTGAAACCTCAGCTCACTCCATAAATAGAAGACATGAAAGGATTTGGTCGTGGAGACAAAACTATTGGCCCGAGGTACCCCTATGGACGGTTTTTCCTCGGTACCCATGCCAAGCTAAGTTTGCGTCTAACAGGAGGATACATGCACAGTTTGACAGAAGAGGGTGCAGACGAAAGGCCTTGAATACAATGGCCCAATCACACTCATGTTAGTCATGAATTGATCTGAGTATAAATATATCAATTTAGTATTTTTTTAAGGTCGTCAACTGGTTGAGCAAAGCTCCCTATTTTGTAATATTTTGATGTCAGAACTGTTCTCTGGTCATGTATCAAATTTGAGACTTTTGCATTAATAGAAGTCAACTTCTCTCATCTCTTTGTAAAAAACTGTGCTAAAACACTCGGGCATGGAGGATCGAGTCGAGGGTTGTAGTTTTATTGTAATGTAGGTTTGATTACAATATTGTTGTGACCAGTTTTAGTCAGCTTCCTTGTTACCTTACTTCCCCTTATGCTGAAAGGCTCATGCATGGAGGATCCAGTCAAGTTGTTGTAGTTGCATGATAATGTAGGTTTGATTGTTATGCTGCTGTGACATATTTCAGTGTCTAAAACTTTAGTTTAGAAGTGCTCTTGAGCTTGAATTTTCCTTCACCAAGATACTTGAAACACGGATGCCCATAGCAGTCTTGTTCACCTCTCTCACTAAGTCTTCCTTCTTCTCATACTTAAACTCAAATCACTCATTGAAGTTAACGAGACCCTCACTTCTGTGTGTATTGCTTGTCCAGTTTCTGTGTTAAAATCATTCTTGTACTGAGTTTTGTCCATTTGACTTCCACTCACAAAACCAATATCCACCAAATATTCTAATGGGTACTCGGCTTATCCTCTTGCAATCTAAGAGTGACTCTCGGTGCTAACAGTAGCACCAACACAAGGCGAGAAAGGAGAGACACAATGAAAGAGTTGTCGTGTAAATATAAGGACAGTGTACACTTAAGTAAATGTTATAACATCGAGAGTGAGAGATACAAATTTTACTACTGGAGCGAAGGGGGTCCCATTGGATTGATTCCCTGCTACAATATATTTCTTCTAAAATCACATCGTGAATTCGCCATGGGGACTGAGCCATGGATCTTCCAAATCCCGGTGCGCCAGAGGTTGAAACTCACAATACCCTATCCTACTTTACGACCTGGGATGGAAAAAATTTAACCACTCCAACCTCAGTCAGATAGTACTTATTGTGTACAATACCCCTAAGGCCCAAAATTGTTTCGAGCCTACGAGGGAAGGAATCGTTACACCAAACTACACGGTTCGCGATTACCGGGAACAATTGTACTATTACATTCAAGTAGTTTCAAGGATATAAACCCACTAATTGATTAGACTTATAATCTGGACTCAAAATTTGAATTCATAAATGAAAACAAGATTTAYTCTATAGCAGTTCTATTAATACTAGACGTTCATAAAAGTTTGAATTTCTTTTCTTTTTGTGTGTTGTGACCTGATCTATCTTAACATAAACTGCAAGAGTATGTTATCCTATCTGCTCTAGTCAAGTCCAGATCTATCTTAACATAAACTGCAAGAGTATGTTATCCTATTTGCACCAGACTAACCCTTTTTTTAATGATAATTTTGGGTGTCTGTACTAGAGACATCTGAAACCCTCGTCTGAAATAACAACGATCTCATTCCACTCTTAAATTTTATTGAAGATAAACAATTTACAGTCTAGTTCGTCAGACGTGTTCTTGTATTGGTTCATTAAAAGAACACTATTAGTGACTTGTGCGCTAACTGTGATTACACAGAAGTAAAATTATATGCCAATATGTAATTGAAATTTCGTTGTAGATAAATCGCTTGTACAACAATCATACGAAATAAAAAAAATCGATTTCAACCCTGTAATAATAATTACTTGCATCAGTAAGCCTATCTTGAAACAATACCTGACGTAATTTAATGGTCTCATCCAACACTACTGTTGATACACACCAGAGGTGTTTAGCCTTTGTCTCAACGTCATGCACACTACAGGCTTCGAACATGCTCGGAGACAAGTGAGATCTTTTGTAAGAAAGGAAAATGCAAGATACAATCATACTATAGCTAAAGAGTCACTTGGATTACTTAGATATTTGAAATAATTCTAAAAATTTTCATAAAGTAACTTTAACCATTATGTTGGGTACAATCCCTTCAATCGTTAGTAAAGAAAACAATTAATATAACATACAGGATGAATATCTCAGATCTTTCATTTGGTCTATTCATATTAAAACCATACAAAAATTTACAAGAATAATTCCTTGATTCAACCCTTGGGCCATGCCTATTCTTAAAAACAATATACGATATTTCATAAAAATGCTTCGTTTCAAGTCCTTGATTCATGTATATTTTAACAATATAAATAACTTACAGCAACAACGTATTGAATTATAACTTTTGGTCCAAAAGTATAAACATTCTAATTACATGAGTCTTCCATAAAATAATAAATAACTAGATAATCTAAAATATCGTAACCAGTTTTGATAGTATGGAATTCTTCAACTTGAGGTTTTGCCCAAAGTCTTTTGTAAACTGAACCTCTGGCGCTAGGTTCTTTATCCTCTTCTGCTTGTTAAACAAGTCATTTCACTGGTACTTTCCAGCCAATGCTAGGGGTACTCTTCTTCCCCCTTAGCCTCCGAGACGAAAAGGGACCTCAAACAGAAAACCAAACACAATAGCACAAGTTTGCAGCTCAACTTTCCACAAGTAAACTAACCAGTAAAAAATTCAGGAGCATAACATTCATCCAACAATAGGGTCCCTTCTCTCTTACTTCCCATTTCAATTATAGGAAAAATAGCAATGACACTTGTCCTCTCATGCACAATTAATCAATTTTTAATAATTTAATTAAGACTTATTCACCCACTACACATGTCACATTTTTCCCAAGTTGCACATGTTAATTTCCTTTTTATTTTATTTATTTAGACATTTTCCTTCACATTCCCTAATTTGTTCCTATTTTTCCTTTTAGTTGTCTCTTAGTTCCTCAATCCTTCATTTATTTTGTGTTTCAGTTTGAGTTCGATTAGGAGTCTTCTTTTAGTTAAGATTAGTGGTTGATTGACTTAAGATAGTAACTCTATGTTCACCAACTATTCTCTCATGTTTTTATTCTCTTTTTAATAAATAAAAAAATCATTTTTATTGTTTTCATGCACACATGTGCATATCCCCAATTTGTTATTAATTCTTCTTTTACTTAACTTACTAGTCTAATTATCCTTATTCCATTTTGATGTTTTAATTTGGTCAAACCTCTTAGACTTAGACTCTTGGTTAATTTTCTTGTTTATAATTTAATAATCAATTGTATGTTCTTTATAACAATGTCTAAGTATTTTATGTTAATTCATAGGCCTTCTAGATTTTTTTTGACTCACATTTTGTTTACGCGAAGTGCCCTTCAAGATGCACTTCCGTGCTCCAAGGGTGCCACTCTCCTTTGACTAGTTTGGAAGTTTGTTAGACATTTGGAGTCAACACTCCACTGGTCGACCTTGTGAAAGACTAAGGGATTTTGTAAGGAATAAAGATTATTCCTTATTGCATGCCCCTTAGAATTCTTTGTGAGCGACTGTCTCAATCTTCCCTCACGACATTGTGGACCTCTCAGAACGAGGTAATTGTTAACCTTCTTCAGGTCACGACGGGAGTTCTAGTAGGCTATGACAGGGAGCTACCACACTTCTCCCTCATCTGTTTGGTTTCTGTGTATGACTTCTTTACTCCATATGTGAGTCAGATTAGCGAGCGTCACCATGCCTGCATCCACTAACAAGAACAATGTCAATAATCCATATACATAACATCCATACTTAAATCATCATATAACTCATGTGTATAATCAAATACTCAAATCAAAATACAAGTCCACTCCTTAACTCAATCCAGAGTCCAAGGAAGTTCGTTGATGCTATTAGCATCCTCAACCTGTTATTTTTCCTGCACACTCATGAAAACTCATCATAATACTTGTCAATATATAACTCTATAAAATAACATATAGATCTCAATACTCAACATAGCATAACTCATAATCAAAGCAAAAATCATAATATACCATAACAGGATCACTTGCTCGCAAGTGTCCTCAAAGAATAAGTCAGTATACAAATGTGATCAGTGGAACTGGATGTTACACCAGCATAATGGATTAGATGGGAAAACAACCAACTAGAGGATATAAGGTTTGCTACGGGAAGGTAGCTATCTAACTAGTCAAATATTTTCCACATGAATTGTTCATTACTATTACTGCTTCGAAATTTCCTTAGGTTGTTTTTAATTTTGTTTTGTGAATTCCATGTATTTTAATTTTTTTGTTGGGTCTGCACAATTAAATTCATAGGTGATGATTTACACAATATTATAGAAATTATTATACACAGTCTTGTAGAAACTGCTTAAGAAATCTCTCTCCCTGATTTTTCTCTAGACCCATTTTGAAGCCATGTTGTTTGGAAATTATCAGTGATGTTATTAAATAAATCCTTTTCTCTAACCACCTCATTTCTCATATAAAATTCCCTAAAGAATAGAGTCAAAATTCTTCACGTTCACTGTCTTCTATAGGAAGGAAAATCTCATATTTGTTTTTGCAAATATCCTCTCCTCTAGTAACAATATTTGTGCATGTGATTTTCATGTGTGTGTGTGTGTGTGTGTTTGTGTCATTGAGTAACTATTTTCATAAGCCAAGAGAGTAGGGTTCAACAAGAGGGAACCTACATAACCCTAAAAAATTTATGATAATCTAGAAATTGTAGAAATTTTCCAAAGAAGAAGTTGGATAGTATATTTTGAGAGACTAAGGGGTTGTGATGATTAAATAGCTTTGGATTTTTCACTTAAATTCTAGAATATTAGGAATAGGAGTATGTATCCGTAGTGACGGGTCTGGAGATCAAAGTAAATGAATAATTTATTAGCAAGGTATCTAGCCTACCAATGGGCCTTCCATGGGATAAGAAATAAATATAATAGGATATTAATGCCAAAAAGTTATTTTTCCACCCAAATGAAAGGCCACAAGAAGATAAAAATGGTATCAAAAGAGAAAATCTTCGTCACCCTTGGCTAGAAGTGGTTTATCACATAATCAAACATGTCACTTGTGAAGGGAGGATGAGTGTTGTTTATGCATATCATTTCAGACTCCTCAACCAATTAAGGCATTTCTACAACCAAGAACCAACCAACAACCTCAATCTTTCTTATTTACTCCTTAAATCCTTGAAGGAGATGAGTACCAAGGTAAATAAATGGAAACATTTTTTTTTGTCCCACCATGGACTCATTACCCTAATGGTATCATATGTCTTAAGGAATCTGGACCACAGAGTTCCGTGGGAATATTTTGTATACATGGATAAATAATAATTCTTGGAGGTACAAGTACAGATGACTCAAGAAAAAGAAGAAGAAGAGAAGAAGGATAAACCTAAGAAATAAAGAAGACCTAGGTCCTAAAGAAAACTGAAAAAGAAGAAGCTAAAGGTAAAAAAGGAGGACAAGGAAGTAGCTTCCACCTTGAAAACATTAAAAACCCCATATGTAATCACATTGAAGATCACAAGTTCTGAACATATTTAGCTAGGAGAAGAAGGTCCTACAGGATTAGAAGAATTCAAAAGTAGGGAAGCCCAAAGTTTATTGCTTCCCTCTCCACTCCAATCAAAAGTGAGGATGTAAATAACTCTCCTACTCTAGAAAAATTGGAAAAATATAAAGGAAAAACACCTTAAGGAGAAATGACAAGCCAAGAGGAAAGTCCATTAACAATATAAGGGACTTCCAAAACTAAGACACCAGTTGAACAACTCCCTTATGCCACCCTGCTAGAACTTGAGAAATCCAAGGTTGAAGTAAACAAATGGAAGCATAAGGAAGAAGGCCCTGAGGATATGGAGAGACAACTTCATCCCCTGCAAGAGAAATTTCAAATAATGACCATGCAAAAAGTGGAATATAGTCAAAAGAAAAATGTGTAAAATCATAAATTAAAACAAAAATTGGTTGAAGAAAAGCGGGAGCTAGATTCCAAGAATGAAAGAATAGAGATCATGGAATCTTCAATGAAAACCATATCCAAAGTGTCCCTAGAGATGTTGGAATGTAGGCATCCTGCTAGGGTATATGCCTTGTTCCTCAAGGAGAAATGTCATAAGAATCAAATTACAAATTTGGCCTAGCTAGTAAGATATAACCTAGACACACATAAAGATTTCTTTGATTCCTATCAAGACTGCAGCATGGGAGAAAAGGAAAGTATGTGTGAGTTATACTTGGAAAATATCATCTCCCCAGATCTCCACAAATGGAACCCAAATCCATATGTAGGGGATGTTCAGATTATGGACCTTACATCATGGCTAAGACATGAAGAAATGAGGGAAGCATAGCTGAAGAAGTATAAAAAGGATGAATTTCAGAGTCCACTATGGATTAGATCTAAGGAAACAAGGTCAATAGAGGTCATATAATGTCATGGAAACCTTTCCATAGACAAAGGGATAACTCCAATATGGGTAGCCAAGAAAATAGAAACAGTGACTCACCTAAAGGACACATTGAGGATTTTGGGTGAGGAGGCAACATGAGATTTCCATAGGAGGTGGAACTTCTTGCCTCACAGCCTATATATTAGAGAGCCCCATTCTTCAAATTCTCTATGGATTTCCTTTCTCAGAACCCCTTGGTACAAGGAGGTAATGAGGAAGCTAAAAACTAGATGGATTGGGCTAATAATGGACCCTCCTTTCCTCTTTCCTGTCACACCTATGGATGATATCAATAAGGAAAAGGAAGAGGAGGAATGGGAAAATATAATAAAGGCTAGGGGATACCACGAACAATAATCCAATACAATATATGGGATATTAGGCAAGAGCATAGTGAGCAACATGATAATAGACAACAATAGGATGTTGGTATATTGAGCAGTAGCTTAGTAGTGGACATAAAGTCAATGGACGTGAAATATTTCAGTTGGGGGCTGATGATGGGCCTCAACATTTCCTATCTAGAAGGCCCATCATAGACACACTTTGACCATCATATACCTAACAATTGCTTTAATTTGACCATGTTTAATAGTAGTTATGGGCACTTTTGTATGTTTCTTAAATGAATGATTTTTGAGATGGAATTTTATGTGTAATGGTACCTTTTTTATATTCATGGAAAAGTATGTGTGTATAATTAATCAAGCAGGTCAAACTACCCTTTAGAAGAGGAAAATCCCAAGAATTTTATGTTTGATGGTATATTTTTTATCTAATATTCATGGAAAATTATGTGTGTATCATTAATCAAGAAGGTCAAAATCCCCTTTAGAAGAGTAATATATCAAAAATCAAGGCGCCTTGTCCCCCACCTACCTCCAAAGTGTTGTTAATCTATTTATGACCACTCCTTTAGAAAAAAATCTCAAAAATTAGAAGAGATTCAGGAAGGATGCATGGTTCCCCTATTTCCTCCTTGATCCAAGAGTAGAGGTTGAGTTTCAAATTGTATAAATAGGCCTCTAGTGTAAGGGAAGGGAGATAGAAAAATGAATATTGTGTTAAATTTTGTTGAAAAAGATTTTTGTTGAGACTTGGAGCTCTTCTTTTGATGTACAACTGATTTTGATCAATAAATATTCCTTTGTTCTTATCTTATTAGAATTTTAAAGTTTCCATGTGCTACTGGGTAGGGTCCACTCAAGAGGGATCAAGGACCCTGTTGTAATTTTCCTTTTTTCATTCATGTTAGTGTGTTATAATTTAGTTTCTTTATTTCTCTTAAAATATTATATAGTCATGCATAAAAATCTCTAACTTCCATTTAGACTATTAATAAAACTATAATTTCCAGTCAGTTTTCCTATAGGAAGGGTTGGAATCCTATTGAGGTGCTCAAGGGTATATTCTCGAGGCTAAAAACTTCATTTACATATCATTGTAATTTATTCTAGCTTTGTCTATTCTTTGGAAGGATTTTACAAGCTTCTTAGGACTCTTTTAGTCATCCTATAGAAGTTTCCTATAGGACTATTACAGTTCTTGTAGAACTATTATAGTTCCTCTAGGAACTTCCTATATGACAGTTTTAGCTAAAGTTCGTTAAATTTCTTACTCATATTCTCATGAGGTTAGTATTATTTAATAAGATAACACATAGCTTGAATTTGGATCAAGGGTTAGTTATAATTAGGTTCATTTACTCTGTGCAATAGTTCATATTTTCTCCCTTGCAATTTCCTTTCATGCAACATAAATGGGTTCCTTGCTTTGTAATTAGTTTGTTTCTTGCTTATAGCTTAGTGTGTTTCCTTTCATGCCATTAGACTAAAACTCCTTACTGGATATAAATCATCTAATCTTTAATTTGGTGTGATTTTTCTCATACAAGTAGCTTAAATTCTTTCATGCATTTTAGATTCCATGCACAAATTAGACTTAGATTTCATGCATTTATCCCCTTGATCAATTTCAAACCTAGATTGTTATCAGTGCACTCTTCATATACTTTTCACAAAAAATCTCAAGTTTGTATGAACCCTAGGTCGACAAGTAAAGTAACACACCAAGGAGGAAGTAGCATGATTGTTTCTATTCCAAGGCCCACTAGTTTCCACCAACCCTTACTACCCTTTTCCTATTCCATTACTAGTCACTTTTTATCCACCCATAGTTGTTCCTCCTCCCTATCCTATTACTCCTAAAATCCCCCCTGGTCAAGTGTATCTGCAACATAATTCTCCCCTTCCCCCAAAAAAAAAAAAAATACAATATAAGGAAAGGGAATAAAAATGTTTATAACCCAAGGCCCTAAGGAAACTAGAATATCTCCCCCAATCCCATGGGAAACCAACCTGATACTAACCAAATCCAAGGAAGAAACCCAACACCCAAATAGGGGAATAACCAACCCCTTCACACTAACAAACCTTGTGATTGTTTTGGCATCTACAGACATTACACTAATGATTGTCCCCTCCTACTTATGATATTTTGAGCATGGGAATCAACTGAGGCTTCTCATAAATCCCATTCTCATCCTTCCCCTTCATCCTCACTGAAATTTTCTATGTTACAGAACCATTTCCCAACCCATGGGATGGTATCCACTTCCCATCCTCCTTCTTCTGGTCCTTCCCCTATCCCCCACCCTTTTGTTAATGGAAACTAACAATTTATCTTTTTGGATTCAGACAACATCAACCTAGCTACTTGATACATCCAATAYGATATGCCTCCATAGACACAACCAATTGCACCCTCTAATCCTCCTTTGTCCACTAGTGGTCCCCTCCAGATTCTTATCCCTACCACRAATAACAATCCTTGTAAAGGTCCCCGAGGTTCCACTAAGGTGGAATGATACACACCTTCATGGAAGGTAACCCATTATTATAGCATTATTGATGACTTATCCCAGTCACCTGCTACCATGTTTACCCYTGAAGTCATTCATAAATTCCATGCATAGAAGAAGGTTTTGCTCACCTCTTTGGGAATTTCTGACCCCTTGGATGATCATATTATTACCTTCACTGGTGACAAGACTGGATTATTTTCATTTCCACCTTTTGTATCTTTCCAAATCCCAGTTTCCACTAAATAATACACCAGCCACCAATGCATTGTTGATAAGGGCACATCCACATGCATCATGTTTTCCTAGGTCTAGAAAAAAATGGATTCCCCTACCCTTTTCCATGTAAAATATCTCTTCAAGACGCATGATGGTCGACCTTCACCTTAATGCATTTACTAGAACTTCCCCATATATCTACGGGGACAAGAAGTTTTTGTTGATTTTGAGGTTATTGATGATCCTCTAAATTACAACCTCTTTTTAGGACAAAGATTCATGTATTCTATGAAGGTTGTGGCCTCTTCCATATTTCAAAATATGATCTTCCCTCACAAAAAAATAATCATCATCATCTACAATTTGAATTACCATGACCCTCATTGCATGCCTCATCCTAACCATGTGGTTTCTTCTTTAGGAGGGGACCAAACCGTTATTTACCTTTTAGGCATTATCCCTAGAGTCTATGCATACTCCACTTTATTGGGTGCATACTATGGACCTCCTCCTATAGTCAGCCAACCTGGTACGCCCAATTTCTCCATGATATCCTCTAGTCATGGACCCCTAGAACCTCACTCGCAACCCTCTTCTAGATCCTCCATTCCTAGACCATCGTTGCCTCCACCGGGCATGCAACAAAAACATCCAAAATATCCCTTTGTCTAGGTTCCTTTCTTGTTCCCATCACCTAGGGTCGTTAGTACCACAGTTATGGTTACCGTAAACCTACCTAATCTCACCTTAGGAATTCTAGTGTGGTATTTGGACCCACTTCCTACCCCATTTATGAGTTCTACACCTAGACCATATTTTTATTTGACCATTGTGCAACCTATTCTTGTGCACATTGATGTTCCAAAACCAATTTAATATCTCACACCTCCACCTCCTATGTCCCCCCTCATTGATATTTTACCTCAGGATATCCAAATCACCCCTCGACCACTGCAAACCCCATCAAAACCCAAACCCAAAACCAAATAATATAACAAAGGGGGTAAGGCCAAAGGAAAATCCACCAAAGAGTCTACCACCCTATGTATGGCCACCCAAGCCGCTGCATCCCAGTCATCATTTCCATGTGCCATACATGATCACCTCAACCATGTTACCTTGAATTTCCCTAGTATTCCTGAATTAAAAGAGATTTATAATGTCGATGACTTACATGTTGATCCTTCCATCCCCACTATGTAAATCAACATACCCAATTCTTCTTCCAAATTTCTAAAGTAATCGTGCACAAAATACACTTGTGCATTATGTGGAAACTATGGTCATTATTCTCACCATTACCCCTGTATGCCTCAGTATCGATATGCCTTTCATGTTATCCACTAGCTAGATGCTTCCTTCCAAGAGGAACCTACCTCAATGATCAAATACCCAACACCTTATTTTGATCCATATTCCCAAGCCAATCTTACGCTTGTCATCATTGGTCCCCATGCATCTCAACCTAATGGTCATACCATGAAAATCCTGTATGTATATACATCTTCAAGGTCAGATTTCCAATAGCCGATTTTATTCAGAGATGCCCCTCACAACCACTTGCGATCATTTCCTTTCCTTAGTTTTGTATAATGTATATAGTTTATATATTTTGGTTGCATCCACCTTGCACATGTTGCATCTCACTGGTTATATTCTTCCACCTTTCATATGGACCTTTTGTCCTCCTACTAGATTGGTTATGCCGATTGTCGAGTCATCATTCTTGGAATCTAGCCTCTGCAACTTGGGCCTTGTTTACCCCCACACTTACCCTTGTTAATTCTAGTTGTGTATCCATTGTATATTCCACCAATAACCAGGCTAAATATGATGTATTGATATATTTTTTAGTTGATTCCCTTGATCGTTTCATTTTTCACCTTCATGTTTGTTTATATTACCAACTATTCATAATGTAGTTGAATGGTGTGTATCATGTATTCCACCCATACTTGTTTAGGAAACATCTTTGAGTTTGACCCCTGGTGCACTCATTTGAATCCATCACAGTCTAGAAGTCACAATAACTGTGTAGACAATATTTCAAATAATATCCTAGACTGGTATTTATTACTTGCATTTACAAGAAGATAACTATTTGCATTCACTTCTACACTATCATACATACACATTAGTACATACCATTCGTTTTAAACTTTCATTTATCATCAAACACACACACACACACACACACACACACACACACACACACACACAGACATATGTCCATCAACATATTATGTCTTTGAAAAAACAAAAAAATAACGCACATTGTTGTATCAGTTTGAGTCCACTACTGTGTTATGTAGTTGACATGCTAAATAACTACCAAACTTGGGTGCATCTACACCCCTTTCTACTCATCCTCATCATATGGAGAAATCCATGCCAAGATAATCATGTCCATTTATGTGAGGTCCCATACCACTTTCCACGTGGCTCCTACCCTCCATAGGACAGAGCGCCACTTAGCTCGTACCCCAACACAAGCACCTATATAGTGGTGATCCATGGTATGCCACCCATGCTCTGACACCCTAGTCAATAGGATATATAACCTCTAGTGGAGATCCTCCATCTCTTCCCATAAATCCTCCCTTGCCCCAGACCTTGGTGGTCCAGGGTCAATAGATGAACTAGGCCCCCTGGTTGTTTCATTTCCCACCGGTCTTAGCAGTTATATGTATACAAATTGAAAAAAATATATATTTTTAGGACCATATATTGACATATCCAAATCATGTAATAAACATATATAACAAAAAAATGCACACATGTTTCCTCACCATTAGGTCCCCATGATCTTCCTACTAGAAAAGGTAGCTCAAGATTTCCCTGGTAGTCCATCATGAGTAAGGATACTCCTAGATCATGATTGGGAGGTGATATTGGAGTTGAAATAATTCAGGTTGAAACACATTCCTTACCCCACCACACCCACCTCTCTATAATAAATCACCCCACCAACACATCCAAGGCTCTTGTGGCCTTGCATCATGGAAAGGAACATGCTGTCATAGTGTAGGAATACACTCAAAGAAGAAGGAATATAACACTATATAAAAGGCAGAGTTCCCTATTCAAACCCTACTATAAGCAGACAATTGGCGATTTAACATTGTCAAAAGTATCCATTCCCATTCAAAGTGAGTACCCTCCAACAACCTCTCTATCACACACATCTGACTTCCAAATACCTTATGTAGAGAGTGAATACCTAGTATTCAAATCACTTATATAGCCACTACTTTGGTCTCTCACCTCTTTGTGTCCCCCACATAGATTGCAGACTCATGAAACTGGGCGCTAGGAATAAAGTGCCAATCTAAAAATTCCTCTACTCGCCTCCCTCGAGGTAGTAGTGGTGGAGCCTCTATCACCACCCCCAGTTGGGGAAACCTTATGAGAAAGTATATGTTCTTCATGGTTATATATAACTATTTTCCTTGGATCACAAAGTTTCCCTCATCAGGATCCCAATATCCAACTATGTGTGATAGGATCCCTTCTCCTTCTTGCATCAAAGGGTTCTCAAAGTACTTGAGTAACCCATGATGTACTAGTGCCCTTTGCATGGTGGGATCCCCTTGTAATGATCCATATTATAACGAGAACAAAATGAAGGTAGAGATATAACAAGGAAACACAAATATGCTGCAAGAAATAGTAATACAATTAAACTCATATTATATTAATGATTGTTCGGAATACAAAAGACTATAAAATGCAAAGCACACAAACTAGCTAAAATGGTGGTATCTTATCTTTGTAGAGAGAGGCGTGTCGGCTACGCTCATTCACAAGAAGTTGATTACAAGGAGTCCAAAAATTCCTTTTAACGTAAAGCCTCAATGAGAAAATCCTAAACATCCAAAATCCTAACCCCAGAAGATGAAATGCCAAAAGGTTTGTGGGCCCCAATGTGGTTAGTTGATACATCAACTTTCCGGGGTGAAACATTTTCATATGATCTCTGTTTGGGGTACTTAGTACCTCATCATAAAGGTATATTTGATTAGTACACATTATTTTTGGCCTAGCATTTTCTTTCAACTACATTCTATGCCTTTTTGCGCCAAAAAAACATCATTTAGGGCCTCAAAACAACCTCATAAGTTTGGGACTTGAAAAACTATAGAAAAACTTCCAAGATGTGGAACCATTTTGAATTAGTGGAAAAAATGGGTGGCCACTAGTATACACCTGGATCAGTCCTCCCCGCTTAGGAATCAATGGTCCCCATTGCATCAAGTTCCTCTATCAAATGGGGAAAATTTTGTTGAATCTAACTCCGGGTGAGCCACTTTCCCTGGTAAAGAAGTTGCCATACTTTGATGACCTGATAGACTTGGATGTTCTGTTGGTGGGTTCCCTTTGTATTGGTGTCCATGATCTAATCAACTTTCTCTTGTTAAATGCATTTAGTATTGAGTTATGTTGGGGCCAAGTTCTCAGCTGCGTCCAAAGTGTCTAGGAGAGGTGGAAAATATGGTCGAAGCAGTTCCACATTAAATATTGGGTGCAAGCCAAGGAAAGGGGGAATACATAATTCAAAATAATTTTGATCCACAACCTTGGTGATGGTGTAAGGCATATATCAGAGTGGACTTAGCTTCTAGTGAGATCATGTGAGGTTTTGTTTCTGTAAATGCAACCATACCTTATCTCCCACTTGAAACTTGTGTGGTACCCAATGTTGATTGTGCTACTACTTGTACTTGGCGTTGGATTTATTGAAAATATCATGAACATGTTGTTGGATGTGTTGGATTTTTTCAAAACATTTTGTTTCTCAATCAACCTCGATCTAATTATGGGAGGACTCTGCTTATGTAGTTGTAATGGGAGTATCTACGTCAATGGGGGCTATTGGATGGAACCCCAAGAACACCTGAAAAGGGTTGTGGACAATAGAGCTATGGAGGGATGTGCTCTAGCTTTGTTGAAAATAAGGAAGGGTGTCATCCCATGTGAGTGGATGTTTGGAATTGTACATCCTCAAGATATGGGCAATCATCTCATTGACTACCTCTATTTTTCCATCGGTTTGTGGGTGGAAGGTGGTTGATTTGGTCAGCTTGGTGTTGATCATCAACAATAGGTTGGACCAAAACGTACTCAGGAATATATTGTCTCAATATGAAATAATGGACTGTGGGAGCCGAAAATGAACTTAAACACATTCAATGAATATTTTAGTGGTGGCCTCGGTTGTGATGATCTTCTTGCAAGGTGACAAAAATACCATCTTAGAGAATCAATAAATGAACACAAAGGAACAGTCATTCCCATGCTCGATTGAAGGCATACCAACATGTAATCCATGGAGATGGACTCCCAAGGATTATACATACTAGGAATAGGGGTGTATAGCCCCTATTTCTTGATGGTAGATTTGGAAATGGCACAAGCAGTGCAATATTTCATGTACTTGCGGACATCTTGTCGAAGCTTCAACCAATAAAAATGATTTTGTAGTACTACCACTATTTTTTCCACACCAAAGTGTACCTTCACCTGACTATAATGATCTTCCCAAATCATATTTGCATACTCACTTGAAGGAACATGCATATGGCTTAGATGGCATAGAATTCCATCTTGGATATGAATGTATGGGAATATTTTTCCTACGCTCAATGTGTGATAGGTAACATCAAAGTTAGAGTCATTGTTGTATAATTGTGTCCACCCATACATATCATGCTCACAAGAGTTAAGAATTGTTGTTAGTGCCTTAACTAGGGGTCGATTGAGGAGGTATTCTACATGGTTGGTGCTACCCTTCTTATACTTGATGTTCAAGTGTAATTTTTCTAGGCATGTGGACCACTTCTAATGGTGGTTTAGTGTGGATGATCATTTCCTTTACCATAACATAATTCTTCCATTGTTGGCATGCCTCCACAATGAATTACATATATTTGTCATAGGTAGGGTCTCTATGAACAACATTAGTTAGTGTTTCATTGTGATAAGCCAATAGATGCCCATGTTGAGTGAGGATTACACTGATAGCATAATATGAAACAGTTGTATCAATATCAAATGGTTGTTGAGGGTCTGACATAATAAGATTGGTGCTACGTAGAGGAGGAATTTCAAATCCTTGAATGCTTTATGTTGGTATGCAACCCAAACAAACTTGGCCTTCTCTCCACCCTTGGTCACTTGGCTTAGGGCCCAAGTGGTGAAAGAGAAACCCAACACAAAAATATGGTAGAAGTTGGCGAGGCCCAAGAATCTGTGGAGCTCGATCAGTGTATTTGGCACCGACCAATTATGGATGACTTGGATATTTCCTAGATCCACATGCACACCCCACTCATCCATGATGTATCCTAAATAATGGATTATTTTCATGCTGAAGGAAAACTTCTCCAAATTGGAATATAACTTGTGTTGTCGTAAGGTGCCCATGACATGTTGAATGTGATTCAAATGTTCCTCCCAAGTTTTGGTAAATATGATGATGTTATCTAGATATACAACCAGAAAGGATTTTATGAATGGATGCAATATATCATCCATCATTTGCATGAATATGACTGAGGCATTAGTCAAGCCAAAATTCATGACCAACCACTCAAAGAGACCTTATTTAAACTTGAAGGTTGTCTTCCATACATCATTTTACTCAATCTACACCTAGTGGTAGCCTGACTTTAGATCAATCCTACTGAAAATTTTGTCTCACTTTATCTGATCAAGAAGATCATCAATCTATGGGATTGGGTACCAGTTCTTGACTATGATATTTTTCATGGATATGTAATCATTACAAAGTGTCCATGTCCCATCATTCTTATGTACTAGAACAATTGGGCTCTTGTAAGGGGAGGATCTTGGTCTAATGTGGCCCTTCAAAAATACTTGGATCTGGTGTTTGATTTCTTCATTCTCCATAACATAACACCTATATACATGGTCGTTAGATAGAGGAGGAATGGGTGTCAAATAAATTGATTGATTTACCTAACAATGCACAGGCTCCCCAGTAGGTGAGGAAAATATGTCTTTGTGCTCTTCCAATATCTTGTCCACCTACTGCTACTGTGTAGAGAGACCTTGTGCAGAGGTTTTGGTTGCTACAATGACTTTTTTTTCACCTTTTGACCAGACCATAAGAGGAAAAAATATATTTTTCTAAGAGAACACCTTTCTACACTACTTCACAGATATCAAAGAGCCCACAATAGTTGGGACTACCTCCGATACCTTGTAGATTTTACCTACAAAGTAATAATGACACTATGAGACCTAGATTCATAAACAACATGATGTTTCCACATATATGTTTGTCCTAAAATAATATCACAAACTTCAAAGGGGGAAACGTCACACAATACCTCATCTTTGAAGGGTTTAATTTCATACTGTATGAAACATTGGTGGCTTACATGGATATCTCATCCCTATCTGATCCAATTGATGGTTTATGGATGAGGATGAAATGTTGTTGTTAGGTTCAACTTATTGATGACATATGTTGATATTAGTTTCATTTGGATATCGCTATAAACATTGAAATGGAGAGGGGTACCCTTCACCCACATCTATGAGTGGAAGTGGCACTCCCCTTCTTCAATATCCTCTAGTTCCTCTGGCTAAAATTTTGTGGTAGCAATGGTGACATTGGGTTCCATATCAATGATCCATTTTCCCTTATCTGGTTCAAAATCAAAGTTTGAGTTGGAATCTGACTCTAAGGATTTCATCTTAGCCAACAATGATTGTCTTTAGTGACATTAATCAATGTCATTCCAATGGATTTTGTGGAACTTACACCACTTTCTAGTGTCCTTATTTGAATTATTGTTACCCTTTTTGCTTATGGCTTGGACTGTTTGTCCTGGGGATAACCATCCTTGATCAATCCTTTTCTCTAGGAGTTAGGGCCACCTTTACCTTAATTTTGCTACAATGGGTTTATAGAATTGAAATCCCACTTATTCTTTTTCTTGAACTTTTGCTCAATCTTCATACCATATTGGTAAGACGCTCCTAGTGAGGATATGTCCACGAACTCCATATCTTCTTGGATGTACCTATGTAGTACACTACATTACTTCATGACTAGGTTTCGCTCGGAGTATTTAATACCTAGCTTTGTGTGAAAGGTGTGGAAGATGTTGATGTACTTTGAAAACTTATAGTCTATAGCTTAATGTAGAGTTGTCCATCTTGTGCATTGGTCATCATAGTTTCCAACATGGTAGTATTGCTCCTTGAGGGCATCAACAAAAGCCTCCCAAATATGTCCTGGTCTGAAAAATGTAGAATCATCTTCAAAATGTTTCTCATAGTAAGTCTCCCACCAATATTTGACATGGGGAAGGGATTTAAGGAGTATGAAGATGATTTTTTCACTGTTGGAAAAAAATTAGATAGAGAAATAACCCTCTAGTAGACTTAGACATTTTTCCAAAGAGTCGTCGTCTATATGGCCTTCAAATAAAGAAATATCAAATTCAACTTGTACCTTAAAGGGAATCTCACCTCCGAAGTGACTGTTAGTTGAAGGTGCTTCCATTGTTGTTGGCAACCGTCGAAGGATCTGGGCAAAATTATCCATCATCTTGTTCCTTTATCGCACAAGGAATTCCTTGAGAAACAATTTGATATGATATTATTTTCTATCATCTATATTTTACTCTACCATTGGAGGTGGTTTGGGTCACCAATAGTTTTCTTCCCCAATATCAATTAGTATGAGACCCAACTCTTGGTAGCCTCACCTCATCGGGGACATGCATAGGGAAATAACAAAGAGAAGATTTCTCTGATACTACTGATCTATATTATATTGAGAATGATGTGAAGGTAGAGATATAATAGGGAAACACATATAGATGTTGCAAGAAACACATTAATACAATTAAACTTAGATTCTATTAGTGACTACCTGGAATACAAAATATTGTAAAATGGAAAGAACACGGGCTAGCTGGAATGGTGGTATCTTATTTCTGAAGAGAGAGATGTGTTAGCTATGCTCATTCACAAGAATCTGATTACAAAGAGGCCAAAAACACATTTTAACATAAAGCATCAATGATAAAAATATAAACATAAAAAACCTAACCCAAGAATATGAAACACCAATAGGTTTATGGGACCCGATGTGATTAGTTGATACATCAACTTCCTGGGGGTGGAAATTTTKCATTTGATCTTTGTTTGGGGTGTTGGGTACCCCATTGAAAAGGTCTAGCCAAGGAGTAAATATTTTTTTTAGCCTAACAATGACATTTTTCTACATATTAGGTGCTTCCGTGCCAAAACAATGTTGTTTAGGGCCTCAAAATGACCCCAAAAGTTTGGGACCTGAAAAACTATAGACAATTTTCCAAGATGTGGAACCATTCTGAATTAGTGGAACGGGTGGGTGGCCACCAGTATCCGCTTAGATCATGTAAATAGGAACATATGTCCTCAAATTCCTGTTATCTCCAAATCGCTTTAAAGTTGGACATACCTACACAAAACCATTTTTGGTTAGGCCATTTAAGCATAATAACTCACCCTTTGAGTTTCTTGTCTACCCCACCCTCAACCAGGTTCATTCCTGGCACTTTTGGGACCACTAGCTAAAAATTGGCCAACGCAAATTTTCCCCCATTAGTTGCATTGGACAACACAGTTATTAAGGGTCTTTCCTATGTTTTCCAATGCATTTTTCCCCAAAAAGTGCGTTGGACCGCACATTTTTTCTAGAGTGCCATAACTCCCAAAAATCCCCTAGTATAGAAAAGTAATCCACAAAATTTGAAGAGCACAGTTAGACCACAAACCTAATAGTTATGCCACCAATTTTCAATGGTCAAATCTCCCACAGTAAGATCAACAAGATTTAGGGCTTCCATATCCTTTCCATGTTCATCCTCCACCAATGGTAATAATGACTTGGAAAATTGTAGGGAAACCATTTTAATAGAAAATTCCCATTTTTATTTTTACTACTACGAGCTCATAGAGAATCTGATTGAAAAACCATTTACATCATGAGAATTTTATTTTTGAGCTCTTCAAATGGGTGCTTTTATTTTCTTGAAAATTTCCACTTCATTCAAAAGCCATTTTTCTTCCACTAAAGGTCAAATTTATTCATCTTTCTTCATATAATTCATTTTCAGTTGGTCTCATTACTTAATCATGACTATTATTTTTCTATTTCTAACCATTAAGAGAGAATCTCCCACAGATCATCATTATCATTTGTGTCTCACCAATGTTCGTCCCTAGTTTGGGCATGCTTCTAACATACCACCTGCACCCTTAGTTGGGGTCATTATGCATTCCCCTTTCGATCATCCCCCTTGACACTATCAAGAGGATTCCATTCCTTGGGTCCTATCCTAACCAACCTAATGATAATTATCAAGATCTGTCCTTTGTGTCTTCCTCCCTCCTGATGAGCCTCATGGGAATTCCCAGGAGGGATATTCCTCTTTTCCCCCATCCTGATCATCCTCATGAGAATTCTAAAGAGGGATATCAATATTTTCCTCCCTCCTGACTAGCCTCATGGGAATTATCAAGAGGGATATTTCTTTTTTCTCCCTTCCTGACCAAACTCATTGGAATTCTTAGGAGGGTACCTTTCTTTGTTTCCTCTTGACCAGTCTCATTGACATTATCAGGAAGTTTCCTTCATTTCATCCCTTCTGACTAGCTTCTTTTACATTCTCAAAAGGGAACTTCCCTTTTGAAAATACCCACTTTACCAACCTCACGGGAATCATTAGGAGGGGAAGTCTTAGTACCTCCCCTCCTAATCACCCTCATGGTAATTATCTGGAGGATAGTCTTGGTAAATCCCCTCCTAACCAGCCTCATGGGAATTATTAGGAGGGAGCAATATTGGTAACTCCCCTCCTAACCAACCTCATATAAATTATTAGGAGGGGGAATTATTGGTAACTCCCCTCCTAAAAATCCTCATGGGAATTATCAGGAGAGGTAGTCTTGGTAACTTCCCTCCTGACTAGCCTCATTGGAATTATCCATAGGGTCCTTCCCTTTTACACTCTTCTAACCATCCTCACTAGAATTCTCAGAAGGGCCCTTCATTTTCCTTTTCTATCCCGACCAATTCATGGGAATTGTCAGAAGAGATATTGCCTTACTCCCTCTTGACTATCCTCATTATCACTTTCAGGAGGTATTTTTCCCTTATCCCCCTTCTGAATAGATTCATTGGAATTTTCAGAAGGGATCTTTATTTGTTCTTCTCTCCTGACCAAAATCATTGGCATTGTGAAGAGGATTTTTTCCTTTTCCCTTGTTGAATATCCCCAACGAAACTTTCAAGAGGGTTCCCTCACTTATTTATATTTCTTTCTTGACCATCCTCATTGGAATTCTTAGGAGATATATTATTTTTTCATCTCCTCCCGACCAACCTCATTGGAATTATCAAGAGGAATATCCCTACCTCCTTCTCCTCATGGATAGTATCATTGAAATTTTCATGAGTAATCTCCCCCTTTTTATCCCTCCTTGAATAGCCTCATTGACATTTTTAGGAGAGCTATCCCATTTTTTATTGGATTCCTTCACCAATATTTGTATTGGACACTATGTTTTTCAACACATAGGTGGGAATAATTGTACATCTCACGTACCCTCCTTAATATTTGGAAACATTCCAATGTTTCCCTATTTCAGAGCATCTGAGATGAGTCACCCTTATGTATGATGGAGTCTCTTCAATGTCACATTATGTCCTATTTCATTTTTTCATCCCCTCCATGAGTCATACCAATCACATGTTGAACAAATATTGACCTCTAGCTACCCCAATAATGTGTTTGGCCAACATTAGGCCTAGTCATCCACCATTCTATCTTGAATTTTTTCAGTTGTTTCCAGGTCAACCCTACATTTATGCTCTGAAAAAGTGAAGTCTCATTTCCTTTTGTTCATCCCTGGTGTCAGTACCTATTGGTCACATTATGTGTCACCTTGTGTTGGTCCCAAGGAGACTCATTTTCCATAGTTTCAGTCACCCCCCCTCTTGAATTTAACACTTTTATTCTAAGTGTTTGGCTTAGAGGATTGCGTCCCTTGTATTCATCTTTATCATTGGTTCCTTGGATGTTTCTTACGGGATCGACTTCAGATAATTATTTACCATTTGAGTCTCATACAATTGATAGTCTAATGATCCAGTTACTTATTCCATCAGCCTAAACATGTGTAAGATGTATCAGTCCTCAGGAGGGGGTTTCCCTTCAGTAAGTCCCCCACATGTTCTAGCTTCAACAATTACTTCCATATATACGACTTCAGATGTTGTTCTTTCAATATTGGGCCTACAAATACTCCTTCATCCTTGGGTGCAGATTTACTTTCCCCTATCGCCATCAAAACCACTATTCTATGGGATAGTCCTATGTACCTTAGTACCTATCCACTCTCTTCATGGGTCACCTTGGACCAAGATGAGTGAGATCTCATTGCTCTCAAAATTGGTAGGATATCATGTGCTTGAGTTCAGTGCCTCATCACACCATTGATATTATTACACACATCTATGAGCCAACCTCATATGAAGTTCCTTAGATTTGATTGGCTCTATTGCACTGTTCTCAGATCCCTCGGGTTGAGATTTCCTTTAGTAATATCATGACAAATTTATGGAGCTCCATTCCTATTCAACAAGGATTCAAAGGTTTCTTCCAGACCCTTCCTTMAACATGGGTGCATCATTTCTTATGTAATAAGTTTTGTCACAGTTGGTATGTACTTCATCTATTCTTATTTAGATATATGTATATGAGACTAATTATGTCATATTCATATAGTATGGCCATGTTTTTCTAGCACCATATTGTATTTGAGACTTCTTGATTGTTTCAATATTGATATCATGATTTATCTCAATGAGTATGGGTATGCCTCCCTTGTCCTATTGAGATCATATACCTCAGCACCTTGTGACCCTCTTGTTGACAAGTTATTTTCTATGGCCTCTTCAATGATTGGGAATCTCTCTTTCCCATGGAATTTTTTCTCTCTCTTCGACTGAACCATTTTCCTTGTGAAATCAAACTATAATATAGTTTGTTCATATGATTTTCTCTTAACCTCACACATTATGCGACATCTTCTATCACCATAAAATTACTCACCTATCCTAAAATACCTAAGCCTTATTGGATTACACCATCCATAGCACATGTATCCAATGTCCACACCCACTTTCACATCATTTTCCCTCAAATATCTTATGAAAAAAAAATTCCTAATGTTATTTCCACTTAATTAAAGTCAAAATCCCTTTTATGTCTTTTCCCCTCTTTATTTTATTTAAATAAAAGGAAAAATTCAAAATAATGGTTAGAATTGAATTTTCAAATAACATATTTTATTATTTTTACCCTACCAAGAATAACCACCATTTTCCCTATAAAATAGAAAGATCCCATCCATTTCCATATGATCCTCACATGAAATTAACAAAGTGTTTCCAGAATTTTCACTCATCTTTTGGCCCCTTTTCACCACTACTACTTTCAACCATTGAAGAGGAGAAGAATAGCTCATTGCCACACACTTGGGAAAGAAGAAGAATCCTCCCACAAAGAGGCCATTGTAGGATTTCGGTATCCACAGGTTTTTCCATGGGTGTATTTGTATTATTCTTTCCATTGGGTATGGAGATTATTCACATTCATTAGGTCTCACAATTGTTCTTCGGATAATCCACAGTTTGTATCATTTCGTTGTCGACGTTTCGAATCCGAATCAGGATTCATCCATTTCCATATGAATCCTGATTCGGATTCGAAACGTCGACGACGAAATGATACAAACTGTGGATTATCCGAAGAACAATTGTGAAACTCCTCACCACAGAAACTTGAAAACATTCATTAGGTCTATCTATTTCATTTTACAGTCGATATTTTCTTTGCTTAATTTCTTTCATGGTAGAGTAAGATTTAAATTAATGTGGATCCATTTATAAAGGTATGTTTTCTATGTTTTTTACCCATTTTTGTCTATGATATAGTGCAATCTCTAAAGATGCAATTTTTCTCACCCTTGTTGCAGATTTTCTACAACAAATATCCCTCACCAAAGGTAACTTCCCATCATGGGACAAGACTTTTCATTCCACCCCATACCACTCAATAACCCTAGTTGTAATAAAACACCAATGTGACATTGTTAATTGGGCACGACCGTCAATCACTTGTGTCACTTGGAATACACCTAACAAACATGTCCTAACCAAAACCAAGCCAGACACCTTCAACAATATGGAATGCCAGAATGTATGTTTTATTCTAGGCAATTTTCCATCATTGTCACCCAACCATATCAAAACTAATATCACCTTTCTTGAGCTAAGAATATGTAAACAACCAAATGCCCATCTGTAATTTTCCCACTTTGGGACATCATCATAGTGCAGAGATTTATGATGACCACAGTAGCCAAATGGATGTTATGGTGAGTACAGGGGTATTTGAGAGACATTATAGCGTCCAGCTTGCATTGATCATCATATTCCATCATTATGAGCCATTCCGCACGGGTTGGATTTGGTTTCGTTGCATTCTAACGATTTCCATGATTTTGACTATTTTGAACTATAAGTTAATTGAAATCACTGAAGAGGTCATTTTGGGCACATTACTTGGAGGAACCTCTCAGTGTAATAACTCATTGGAATCGGGAGGAGCAACACTACAGGATGGGATAGCTAGAAATGATTTTCAGTGGCTAAGGAAGCCACAAGGAGAGATAAGGAGCTTTTCAGAGGTAAAAAGGTTAATTAATTAATTAAAGTGATTTAATTAATTAATTAAATATTAATAA
>SNQJ01S0035487.1:13360-31789 GCA_010110895.2 Picea sitchensis | reverse complement strand
GAATCAGTAATGAGAAATTATACCACTTTTAACCACAACATATATTATTTACCCTTACCAATAGTGTTCAACAGTTTATCATCAATGTATCATCTATGAATGCATCCAGTCATATATATCATAAGCATGTAAACATAAGAAGCATCACATCAACATCACATCAAGAAAACAATACACCATTATTTACGTGGAAATCGAAATGGGAGAAAACCACATAATTCTTTCTTATGTATATCAAGAATTCATTCATAGGAAGCACCAAATTAAAATTTCTCTAGCTACAACTGGAAGGAGGCTTCCACCCCCTATTCTCAAGCTCCAACCTGAAGGAAGCTACAACTCCTTGAATTCTCTGGCTCCAACTAGAAGGAGGCTACAACCCCCTAAGTTCTCCAACTCCAAACGAAAGGTGGCTACAACCATCTATTTCTCATGTTCCAACCTAAAGGAAGATCCAACTCCCTAATTATCTAGCTTCAACCAGAAGGAGGCCACAACCCCCTTTCCTTTTCCTGTTATGCCACCATGAAATATAAGTGTAGACCAATTTTCATGGACTCTACCACTATCACTACCACAAACTCTGTCACTATCACTTCCACTATCACTGTCACTATCACTCCCACTCTCACTCTCACTCTCACTCTCACTATCACATCACTATCCCTGTAACTATCACATCACTGCCATTGTCATTGTCACATCAACTTTTCCAACTTCTCACTATCTCATCCATGAAACTAGATCCACTCTCATTTGCATGCACCTCATTCCAACATCACCAAGAGCATATCTCAAAACATATTCTCAACATCAACAACACATGCCTCTACCAAGAATGTACCAACATCACTACATATCATCACAAGATATGTGTCTCAACCAAGTACCAACCTGTACCATGCATCAACCATGCATCAACCTGTACCTATACCATCAACAAGTGCATCAACCATCCACCAAACATGTATCACCACATGTACGATACCATGTGCCAACCATGTATATCAACACTATACCATATACCATAAGATATCATCAATGAAGTGCCTCAACCATATGCCAAGAATATGTGCCAAATGTGTACCAAGCATGTATCAATATCACCAACAAGTGCATCTATCAATGTACCAATACCAATATCATCATCAACCATACAACATGCTAACCATGTACCTCAAAAAATTGGCATATCACTCATGATATGCCTCAACCAACTACCATAAACTATGTGCCAATGTATCTCAACAAGTAGACCTCAATCAACATGCACCATACATCCAGTAATGTGCCTCAAGTCATATACCAAGGCCCTCAAACACATGCCTCAATCATGCTCCCCGACATCACCAAGATACAACCTCAAACCTCAAGTATGCACCATAATATGTAACCAAACCAGAAACCAAACCAACCACTAATGCCTCTAATCAATGTATCATAACCTTTCCAAGGGGCATCATCAATAATACATACCTCTCAAGTGTATAACATATCATAACCAATAAAGTAACCTTTAAAGAATACATGTAACTTATAGATGACATGAAACACCAACTATAGAACTGTAGCTTATTCACTGACCATAGCAACCAAGTACCAACATTCTTTCTCAATTATACAAGTGCCTCACTAGACAGACTCTACATGACCCGCAAGGATGCCTCACTAGACAAGTGTAGTGAAGCAATGGAGGGCCTCACTAGAAAAGTATAGTGCAACTCGCGAGGATGACCTAAATTTGGGTTTCCTGAGGTTTTCCTTCTCTCATGTTTAATCCCAAGAATCTCACACTTCTCCTTCTTCGCTACCTCAGAATTATTCATCACAAACTAGCCAAAAGATCACAATACTAGACCATAACATTTAAAAGATATATATTCAATGTAAGTGTGTGAGTGTACTTGTGAATGAATCCTTGAGGGTTATTTATACTTTTATATGTAACCTCTTCCCTTAAACTTAGAGCTTTTAGATATTTCTTGTTGCAACCACTTTACCCTTTCATTCATTAACTTATAAGAAACTAGGGATTCTTGACCATTCTTTGGGGCTTCCAAATTTACAAGGCCATATCTCCCTAACTGTGAGGAACCACCTGGCGTTCCACATATCACTAGAAATGGAACGATGTGTAATCTCCATCTATTATAGTCTTACCTGCAATTACACTATATCTCATGACCAAAATCCTCAATCAACTTCGGGTCTCATAACCACACCTCCGAGGCTACATGTAGACTACATCAAATGCACCCAACTAACTCACCATCAATCTCGATCATACAAATTTCAATCAACTATACAACATCTCTAGACCTCTCCAAGGGTTGGCATCAATCTCTAAGGGTTGACATCAATGAAAACCAACTTTCCAACACAAGGATACCAAATCGTATAGACTCATCATGTACCATTATTCATGTTTACCTAGGACACCCTTTGTTATGTAATTTCCAATGGAATCTTAAGTTATTTCTTTACATTATCCCCCAATTGAATTTTTGATGTCCTCATCAACAAAACCCCATAGACTCCTATAATAAAATGGGTGTTGGTGGTGAAGAGACACTTCCATAATTTCCACATTCAAACATGACTTTGATGCCATTTTTCATGAACCTACAATATTTCCCAAGTTTTTCTTCATAACTCAAAGTTCACCCATGTTTGTTTCAACACCTGAGGAAACATTTCCTAGCCTCAACCATAGGGGATTGGCTATTATACACGTACTACAGCCAAACTACATCTCTTCACTTAATGTCTTCCCATAACTTTGACTTAAGCTACAATTTTTCAAATGCAACTAAATCCTAGTCAACCAAGTTCATCCAACAACAAGCACAATTTTAACCATGTCCTTTAAAACATCCCAACAATACTTATGCTTAGCCAATACTTCAATACTTGGTCAACACACATCAAAGCAAGGAACATAACATTCACTCAAATAAATCAACCACAATGCACAAGTTGGGAACTTTAGTTATTTATTATGAAGAATTTTACAAGTACATATATACACAATGGAGCATGTCCTTAAAGTTGGGACTCATTTACAAAAGTGTAGAAGAAACCCTTGGAAACACTACCTAAACATACCCAAGGTAGGACTTCTTAATTGCCACCACTAATTGCACACTCAAACCCCTTAAGCATCTATGAGAGCTTGCATCCTGCAAGTACTATATTATTAACTATTTACTTATCCAACACCCAAGTGTCTATGTGCCAACACCCATGCATTAACACTTGGAAATAACTTGCAATATTCACTTTTGAACTTTCCTTTGATTGATTCCCTAACACTTTGGTCACAACCTATTTATATAGGAGTTGATGTTCATCCATTTCCTTAATGCAAGGTTCCTTCCATTGTACTCCATCTACAAAGTGGACCCAAATGCACCACTACCCTAACTTCAATTAATCATGCCCAAGGGTTGGTGTACCCATCAATTGCTTATGTCTGAAGTAAGGCACACCCTTCAATTTCTTCTACCCAAAGAAAACTTGTTTCCAACACCCTCAGCCTCATTAATTTGCAAGTAAATGAGGCTAGGAGAATTTTTCCATTTGAGTCCACATAGTGTGGTCTCCATGCAAGGAACTCCAAGTCTATACAAGGAAAATGATTCTTTTTCCAAATGATTCACCACTTTGTTCAACATTGCCAACTTTTCACTAAGTCTACCATCCAACGTCTAAATTTACTACCTCTATCCAATTTGTCATGCATGCCAAACTGATCATGCAAGGGTTCTTATGGATTCCTAATCATATAGCCACTTAGCTTCTCTAAGTATTTGATGCACCTTTCCTTCATGAAAGGTCACCTAGTCCGTGTTTCATGTAATTTAATATCCATGTAATACATAATAATATAATATCCATGTCACTATGTCATGTCTTTCCATTGTGTAAGAGTTCCCAAGCTAACTCGTATAACAATTTCACCATATGTTTCATTTTTCTATGTCAGTCAAATACCGATGAAATGATCATGTGGATGTGCTCAAAGTCATCCTTAGGGCTAGAGGCCTTACCTCCCCCACTCAAAGTTGTTTCCATACTTGTTAATGCCTTTCAGAACCAAGTCCACCGTTCAAACTTATCTTCAACAAGAATTGCACTGATACATGGTTGAGTCAATTCAACCACACCACAAGGATATTTCTTGATTTACCAAGATTCCACTCATTGTTTCAACTATATGTTGAACTTATGTGTCGTTTCTTAAAGTTGTACCAAACATGCTTCGTAAGTTCCCCTACCTATTATTGGTGTTGTTGCTTCCACCTACCCTTCATCAAGAAGGTCACTCCAACATAGTTGTTGCTGCAACTCAACCTTCACCAATAAGGTCACTTGAAACTTTCCAACATACTACTACTTTCCTACTTAATAAAATTTTCCATGCTTCTAAACATTGTTATCCCTCAAGATTTGAAATAGTTATGTGATTAGTGCAAACCATGATAATCCACTTGTTCATGCCTAAAATAATAAATTTTGTCCACACTTTAGTCATCTAGTAAAACTTCTTTGAGCTAAAGAAATATCACCACCATCTCCTTCATATTGCTAAGTCATCTCTAAGAAGAATTTTCTAGGGCACATTTTCCATCGATGCTTTAGGCTCCACTACCTACTCCTAGATAGTGACCCACCTTGCAACTTATTAAGGAAAAGGAGATGGCAAGTGGTTTCCAAGGCCGCTACCAACCAAAGTGTCTAACATGTGCTGCATGCTTAAGTATCTTAGAACTACCTCCTTTTATGAAAATATACAACCCAATTGTTGATATCGGTTTACCGTCAATTGAAAATCATAAATCGCTATGGCTAATCTACAAATCTCTCAATGATGTCAACTACATCATAGTGAGGGAAATCTTTATCTCTCGCTTTTGCATCCAACTAATATTATTGAATTGATTCAACTCTCAACAAAGGTACCTTGGTCATCTTTGTCCCATGTTGTCTCTTCTTGTCTTACCTCTTAGAATACTTACTCAACCACTTATTTTGAATGGATAATTGGTCAACCTATAAGATCATTGTTTGTAAGTCCTTCAATATATCTAAAATAATGTCAACGGTGTCCTCAAATTACTAGTCTTCACAATGTCGAAGTGTGTCAATGAAAGGCCCAAGTCCACCAGCCCTTCCTTCAACTATTTCAAAATCGTGCAACTAAGAATCATTTCATGTGAGTGCCTCCTTGTAATAATTAGACCCGATACTTGGGTCTCTTCCACATGAAATTCAACATTCATCCAAAATTCCTTTTCTTTTTCACAACTCTGCATGCAACTAGTTTCATCTTAGCGAGTGCCTTTTCCAATGACCTCCACATATAATGCTAGTGCAATTTCAATATTTCCTCCAATGTCTTACTTTAGGTTTCTCAAAGTGCACAATTGTTTATTCTTTTTCATTATTGACTCCACAAATTTCTCTAATGCTACCAACCTGCTCTCTACATGGTATTCACCGTATTTGGTAGGAAAGGCTCCTTTTCTTGAATCCATGTCTTCTTGCTGATGTGTGATGATACAAGGCCTTCCCATAAATTCAATGGATGCCTCAATCAACTTTATGGTTGACATTATTGGCACCCACCCTAGCCTTCTTTTAGTCATCATAAGGACACCACAAGTTTCGGTCCCATCTTAGAACATCATTTACGATTCTAATGGAGCATGGAAACTACTTTGGAAAGTTTGAGAAAGTCCTACCCCAAGATGTCTATATAGTCATCCAATGAAACCACTGTTAAGTCTAAACTAAAGAGCCTTAGAAGATCAGGTCAGAACAATCAGATTTAAACTATTAGGTTTGTTGCTTTCCTCCTTTCCTTTGTTTTTTCCCTACACTTCTTCTTACCATAAAATATAAATAAACCCCTTCTTATTAAAAAATTTAGCAATTTACTTTATAATATTATTTTTAGCTTATTTAAATATTATTTTTAACTTATTTAAAGTAATTTTATATTATGTTATTACCAAAGTTTTACTTTACACTCTCTTAGTATACTAATATATAACATATATAATTTCACCTTATATACTACTTACTTTATTATACTTAGGGTTAGTATTTAAATCCTAATATACTATTCTCTATTTATTACATTCCATAATACTTAGGGTTACTCTTATTATGATATCACATTACTAATATATAACCTATATAATTTCACCCTATATAAATTCACKTTATATAGTACTTACTTCATTAATTCTTAGGGTTAATATCTAGGTTCTAATACACTTATATAATATATATATATATATATAATCTATTTTTAAGGTTATGGTCAAGTCAGCACATCAAATTGATGTATGAGATCCCATGTTTGTGGGACAAGGGACTTCCTTCCRTCCAATGATTTGACTAATAAAATCTATGAAGGTATACATACCATACCCCTCTTTAAATTTGAACTTGTGACATTTTATATATATAAATATATATATATATAATATAGTTATCATTCAATAATTAAAGTTTATAATTAATATAGAATATTAATATATTAATTATAAGGATATTACAAATATATTATAATACAATTTAACATAAATATATTACAATATTTATTAATAATCTTTCTTATATATTTATATATATTATACGGTCTATCATATATTAGTTTTATTAAAATATTAATTAAAATATATCATATATTAATTTTACTAATTAAGTTATATTAATTAAAATATATTATTAGGGTTTATGATATACTAATTATATAATTTTATTGACTATCATATTAGTTTATTATCCATTTCTTAATTTAACATAATATAACTATAATCTATTATATGTACTATTAGTTAGCACATATTAAATTAGGGTTTATGATATATAGTATTATATTAAGTTTTAAATTAGGGTTTAATTTAGGGTTTCTAGATTTAGTCGACAAGTTTTGTTACAATAGTTCATGCATCTCCTATTCCTATTTATAAGTGCAAATATGGAGCTCTTACCTTTGATGATTGGTTTTGGTGATGAATCGAGTTAAGGATTCCAAACATAAAGTAAAAATGACTTTAAACTTGGAAAATCCAGAAGATCTCTTTGAAAAGTCTAAATTACCAAACCATTCCCCAACCTTCAAAGGTGCATAATGAACTACTCATGCTATTGTCTTCACTTTTGAGCTCATCACCTTAGAATGTGGCCATGTTTCTCTCAAGATTACAATGAAGTGATGTAGTGGTATGTTCACTTACAACATTGTGGGTTGGATTGGTGTCTATCAAGGATACCACCTTTAACAAGCTCTTGGGGTTTCTCTGAAGGCTATCAGTTTCACCTTCAAATTCGGTTGTATTTGAACTTGTTCCAAGTCTTCGAACTTTGTCTTCAAAGGAAAATTAATGGAAAAATGATTCTGGTAACAAAGGAATCAAGCAATAGTCTTACCTCTAGACTTAGGAAATTTTGATTGTTTCTTTGCTATAATTTTCCCATCATCTTGAGCATCCTTCCTCCTGAAGAATCCCAAATTCTGTAGTTCCCAATTCCCTACATGGTTGGTCAAATTTTCCACCTTATGAACCCAAGATTCTACTCATGTGTTAGTATTCTCTAGCTTTGCCACATGTGCCTAGTGTAGTTATTAACAAATCTCTTGATCCCATTGTTCCAAGCACATGGTCACAACTCCATCTTAGTTTTCTATAACTCTTTCTATGTGCTTTTCACATCATACTCTAGAAATGGTTTGACCCTTTAGGGGGATCTGAAAATCCTATCCAAGCATTAAAGACTTGGTTCACCTTGTTGCCTCAAGCCTACATAGCTACCAAACATTCCTAAAACAACAAGAGAACTCATCATTTTGTGGGGACGTAGAGTCTTGGCTACTTGTCGTGCCAAGGAACTAAGTCTGCAATGTTAGTATTCAATTCTACTTCTGTCCATCTACCCAACTTGTCATTGAAACTTCTTAGTTCCTTCCAAGTCACAGTGAATACCAACCAAAGTCTTCTATGTTTCTTTTGAACCAACCTTTCTTTAAAAAAGTGGTGACGAGTGTGGTATGATACCATTTGTCATGGGTTTAGACTTTTCATTTGGATTGAGTGTCTCATACCACTCAAGAAGCTTAGTTATTACATGGCACCGACGTGACCTTGCTAGTTGGGCATGACCACCAACCTCTTGTATCACTTGGAATACGCCTAACTGACATGTCTTGACCGAACTCAAGCCAAGAACCTTTAACTCTGTGAAATGTCAAAGTGCTAGTTTCACCATAGGTGATGTTGCATCATTTCCAGCCAACCATAGGCAACCCATGCCACCTCCACTGATCAAACATACTTGAACAACACCCAACATGAAACCAGGTTGTCATCCATCTTAGGCCAAAACATAATAGTCCATAAAGATCATATCTACATTCACACATCTTCAATGCACTTATTAACATTATTTCCTTACCATGACTAAGACACACAATCCATCGCATTGTCAAATCACCTCGTTCATCCATACTACACAAGACATCCTTGGTCTTTCTAACCTAAACACTAGTACATCTTCTTAATCCTTTTACAAATCATGGTGAAACAGTTACCAAAAATACCAAATCATAAAGACTGATCATACATCCCCAACCCCCAACTTGCACCCACAAGCCATGTGGCCTACCACCCACTCCTAAACACCTTTTCTAAAATATTATGGCATCACGACATGCATATTGGAGAAAAATATCACTTTATAACTCAATACTCATAAAATACGCACAAAACACGATGAGTATTAAGCCATATGCTGTGTTTATTTGGTCAAGCACAATGGTAAGATAAAGATTGCCCATTTCAATGTACTGTGATTGAAATAAACGAAATAAATCCTTGGCCCAATTTCATACCGACCATATTGCGTCGGCGTGTTAAGAAAACGAATGCTATGGGTAGATTGTGGGACCAATTTCATACCAAGCAATCCCTCTTATATTTTCACTCGAAGACTTGTCCATGGAAGGTCGTATTTTATATTTATATAAGTGAATGCGCTAATAAGGGCAGCGGTCACATATCTTCTCAGAAATAGGTGTTATCATTTATTATATATTTTTAATAGTAATAATCACATATCTTTTCAGAGATAGATTTTATCACATATTTTTTGAAAGATATATTTTATGTCACATATCTTCTCAAAAATAAATCTGATTATCTATTATATATTTACGTGGAAAGGTGTATACTTATTGACAATGAGCACGTTTAATATGTTTTTAGTACTTAATCAGTTTTGTATGAACAAGATTAAATATTGTTGGAATATTTTTAGTCGTCCCAATAAATCAATGGTTGTGATTTCAACCACTAACTTCCTCACTATTATAAAGACATCCGTTTACATGTTTATTTTTTTACTTTTACTTAATCATATTTAAAATTTACTATGATAGCTAGCTGATTGCCACCTCTGAGTGATTAACGTTTCATTTTCTAAAGAGCCCAATTTTACCAGATTTTTACTCCAACTATTATTTATTGGATGGGATTTTCATGCCTGAAGCTCTTACCACGTCGTATTACCGCGTCGGTTATTTAATACACAGGGTTCTGCGGTTATTTAAAGCCTAGGGCTCAGTTATTTCGACGTTCACCAATCACGAATGACTTGTGGCTGTGCTAGTTTCATACACAGCCCAATCACGAATGACTTGTGGCTGTGCTAGTTTCATACACAGCCCAATCACGAATGACTTGTGGCTGTGCTAGTTTCATACACAGCAACAGTCATATATTTTCACGTGCAACAGCCATCACATATCTTCTCAGAAATAGGTCTTATCACCTATCATATATTTTCGCTCCAGTTCAAAAGAAATAAAACGAACACAATGGAGGAAACTCGAAATGGAAGCCGTCCAGACCCGGAGAATGATATTATTATGGATTATGCAAACAAAATTTTTGACCGGGTTAATAGGCATTTAGAAGCCGAGCGAGCTCGAGGCGCAGTATGGGAAACACTAGTAGAGTCAGTAGCAAGTCATGTTTCAGAACCTACCAGGGAGAATGTTCAGCACTTGATCTCTAGCGTAGTCTTCAGATGTATTAGACAAGATGACGAAGATGAGTGGGAATTGGATGATATTTGGGATAACGTGGATATACGTCGCTTAGACGACATCCAATTCGCCGGAAACTATGTATTGCATATTGATCAACCGGACGACGACGGTGAAGACGTCGACGTCAGGACTGCAATGATCGAAAACCCTAATGTTGTTTTGCTGAGAACCACAGTGGATTGGAGCAGGGAGGACGGAAATGTATGGAGCCAGCGAGTTGTATGGACTGGCAGTTTCACAGAATGCCAGCGGCTTGTTCAACTCTTTGATGAGGCCAATAGCAATTCCCCTTCTTCTATACAAGTCAGAAGTGAACATTTTGATCTTCACCTTGAGTTGAGAAGGCGATTTATTTATCTCCACCACGCTCATCCAATGGCTGCTACTATTTCGGCTGTTGAGTCATCACCAACGGTTTTCATTTCGGAGGAGATCGTCGGAACAGATAATCGTGAAGGTTTTATCTGTGCTATTTGTCACGAACCCCTTCCCATTGGGGAGCCTGCGAAACAGTTGCCCTGTACGCATATTTTTCATGACTACTGCCTCTTCCAATGGTTTTATCGTCGACTTATGTGCCCACTATGCAGAGACGAGTTCGATAGCTCTGCCTGAATATGTCCATGCGTTAACCATTCTCCATCTTCTTTATCATTTCTAGAGTCTTTTTTGTCCATGCGTTAACCATTCTCCATCTTCTTTATCATTTCTAGAGTCTTTTTCATTTTATATTTATCGTGACTTGTGCCCACTATGCAGACGAGTTTGATAGCTCTGCCTGAATATGTCCATGCGTTAACCATTCTCCATCTTCTTTATCATTTCTAGAGTCTTTTTTTTTTTCATTTTTTTATATTTATCGTGACTTCTGTGCCCACTATGCAGAGACGAGTTTGATAGCTCTGCCTGAATATGTCCATGCGTTAACCATTCTCCATCTTCTTTATCATTTCTAGAATCTCTATGGTCAACAGATGATTATAGTTGGAGTTATTGCTTAAAAAAAAATCTTGATTAGTTGTCCTTCTAGCATATATTGTTGAGGGTGAAGGATTGACATAATCTCTATGGTGAAGAATTGATATATTCTTTGCGTTGATACAAGCATGGTGAAGTAAGTCGATCATATTCTTTGCAAAATGAACAGTGTTATCTATGGTGATATAAGCATATTGACTTTCAATTGCAGTGATATAATATTCTCTATAGTGATATAAACATGGTGATTATATTCTCTATAGTGAAGTAAGGTGATTATTCTTTGTGGTGATACAAGCATGATGATTATATTATTTTTGGTGATTCCTAATACAAGCATGGTGCTTTCTCTATGGTCATTGTTGTTATTCAAACCTTATAGTGAATCAAGTGCACCTTAAGTAATATATATATATATATATATATATAAATATTGAACTTAAAAATAAATAAATAAATAAAAATGTTGATAGGGGTTTTCTACATGTGATTATGAGGGAAATGTGTAATTCCTTACACATGGAATTTAAATAATATATTAATAACAAGAAAAATGTTTCAATTTCCACCTTAAGAAAAATATTTCACCATCAGTAAAATCTTTATTAAGGTTAAAAAATTTCAATAGTGTGGTGTTCACTTGAAGGGAGATGTGTAATCCCTTCGGTGATCAACATGGAGTTGACATGTGGCATGTGTGTGTGTGTGTGTGTGTTAAGAACTAGTGTAGATCCATCTTAACCCAATTTTTATCATGCCTTGAGAGGGATCAAATTCCTCGATATGCAAACCTCTTTAGAGTGCAAAAACTGAGGAAATTTTTACACCTCGATAGATTTGATCCCTAGATCTAGAGTTAAGATAGATCTAAGAGAGAGAGAGAGAGAGAGAGAGAGAGAAAATTCAAAAAATATATTCTCTATGGTCAATCTAGGATTATGGTTGGAGTTATTGCTTAAAAGAATATCTTGATTAGTTGTCATTCTAGCATATATTGTCGACGGTGAAGGATTGACATAATCTCTATAGTGAAGCATTGGTATATTATTGGTGGTGATACAAGCATGGTGAAGTAAGGAGATCATATTATTTTCAAATGAACGGTCTTATCTGTGGTGATACAAGCATTTTGACTTTCAATTGCAGTGATATAATATTCTCTATAGTGATATAAGCATGGTGATTATATTCTCTACAGTGAAGTACGGTGATTAAATTCTCTGTGGTGATACAAGCATGATGAAGCACGATGATTATATTATTTTCGGTGATTCTTGATTCAAGCATGGTGCTTTCTCTATGGTGATTTTTTCCATTCAAACCCTATCGTGAACCAGGTGCACATGTTCCTTCTATAACTCGTATGTATTCCTTTGATTTCCTATATAATAAATTCAATATAGATACCAAAACCTCTCAAGGGGAGGCCTAGTGAAGTAACCCTATATAATATTTATGAACATATAGAATCATTAGAAAAATGGAGAGAAGAGAGAGAAGACAAACTTCAAACAGAGTTAGAGGTAATGTTTGATAATAATTTTACATCCTTGGAAGATAGGATGCATACATAGATAAACGATATAATATAAGGGTAGGAGAGTTACTTGTTGAAAATGGAGGTTAGATTACAAGAAATGGAAAAACAAATAAAAAAATAAAAATTAACCCAAGAAGGAGAGGCATATGAAAATCGTAATGCGAGGGACAATATTAAAGAGTTAGATCACAAGCATAACAAAAGAGCCTTAAGCCTTATAAGTTTTTGTATAAAAGAGTACAAAGTTGTTGACGTGCTAGAAATAGTAAAAGAAGAGCTAAAAATAAATTGAAAATTGAAACAACTTGCCTCATATATTAGCAAAGAGGTTAGACAAAATAATCAAACTAGGGTATTTTTTAAGGGAAAAATTTCATCAATTTACTAGTTTTTTGCTATTTTCTCGAAACAAAAATTGCCAATTTGATTTTAAAATTGCCTATTTTTTACACACATATGATTAAATTGATAATATTTACCAAAACATTACAATTTTTTATAGTAAATTATATGTTTTTATTGAATATTCACCCACATATCTATATGTATGATTTTTCAAATGGAAATAGTCGCCTAGAATATTATACATAGGTATAATATTTGAATCCTTAAAAAATACCTTGAATCAAACATAAAGTGAGGTTGATTGGTGTTAATGTAAAATCCAATGACCATAAATATGACATACTTGGTAAATATGAGATTAAAAGGGTCATGCATATTTATAAATGAACACTTCATTCCACAAGGCCAAGCTAAATTAAAGAAGGAACTTCAAAAGGAAAATAATTAGGAATCAAAATTGTATATTTTAACCTTGTACAATATTTACTGCAAACAGATTTTCAGTAAAAGAACAGAAAAGATACAATGGAAAATACAAACATTACACAAAGATTTTTCCCCTGGAAACCCAAACTGGGAAAACCAGCATATTCTATATTCATTCATGGTGATACATTGTTTACAATACAATATACATATAGGAGACAGCGGCATCCAAAACCCTAGCCCAATGACTTGGATTAGTCAACAACCCTAATTCCTTAACCGAAAATAGAAAACAATCGGCAAAAAACCATGTGTCGAAAAATTGCCCAAAATGTGACACATTTCCCGAGGAAAAAAAAACTCGAGGGCACTACCCCTGAACCCCCATACGCACCCGATGCAACGCAGAGACTACTACTCGTGTAAAGAATATAACACATACCCAACAAAAATGATTTCATTAGAGACAGAGACAAAAAATACAATAAAAAATAGGAATTTGGGAAACTTTGAATCCTCTCTTGGAATTGTCACGGATTTACATGGCGCAAAGGTATTATGTTAAGTTGGATTCCAAGTGAAATCGATAGTATATTTTTATTTGAAACTTGGGAGGATAAAGAATCTAAGGTCCCTAACATAGAAGGATTTGTCTTGTGGTCGACATGGAACAAGAAATCCTATAGTAGAGGGATTGTGGGCATATCGTGTTACACTAAAAATCTCATTTCTCCTCACATTCATTTTCATAAGATAGACCCTCTCAATCAGTACATGTGTATGGATATTTTAGACATTAATGCTAATAATATTTATATAGAAATATGTTATTTTGTACCTATTAATTCTACCATTTAGAAGAAAAACAATCTAGAAAATTTTTTTCCTTACAATAGCTTAGAACAAGATATTTATTGTTCAAGAAATGAAGGTAATATCCTTATGCTAGGATAATTTAATGTAGTTAGAACAACAACTAACCAAGATATTATTTTAAGCAATGACTCCAACTCTAATCCTCTATGGCTAGATGATGATCTTATTTTAATTAATAGACACAAAATAAACTACAAAGACCTAACTAAGAATTTTTTTGGTATCGAGCTAATCAATCTCGATAGTTCTAAAGATCTCATAATTTGCAATGGTTTATTGAGATGGTTGAAATCCAATTGGATGACTTGTATTTATGGGCTAGGAAACAAAGTTATGTATTATGTGATATTTGATATCCCCATATACAACCAGATATTAAAATTTGATCTTTTAAATGACCTTGAACCTGACTATAATCATAAACCATTAACCCTAACTCTAATTTTTGACATGTGCAAATTCCCCATTGAAGAAAATTCTAGTAACCAAAGAAATTTTCATTTTGACAAAAATAAAGCCAATCTCTTCTTAGAGGATTTAAATAGTAAATTAAGTATCCTATAATATAAGAACAATATTGAAGACCCCTATCATAATTTTACAACTATCCGTTCTACTTCCATTAACAACATTTGTATTGAGGTGTTATGTAAAAAGAAGAATAGAAAACCAACCCTTGGTATGATAACAAGTGTAAAAAATCTAGAAAAGTCATTAGGGATGCTTCTAATGAGCCTTAAAATATGATAAGATAAATAGGTACAAATCCCTAATTAAAAGGAAAAAGTGGCACTATATAAATAGAAAGCAAGAGAAGTTTTTGCACCTTTCTAAGCTAGATCCTAAGAAATTCTAGAGAAAAATTATAACTTGTAAAAATAAAGAAAATAATATGATTCCCTTGAAGGAATGGAATTCCTACTTTAAAAATGTTTACAAATCCCATAATGATGTGGAAAACATTCCAAATGTTTCTATATATAATGAATATGGAGAGTTTAAGGTTACGGAACTCTCAAAAGGGAAATCTAAGGACATCGAAGGTTACAAAGATGAAATTTTAAAAACTGGAGGGATTATCATCATCTCTCACATGTACATAAGATCCTCAATCTAACATTCAAGAAGGGATTCCCTAAACCTTATATGCAAAGCCTCACTATACCTATTTTTAAAAGCGGAGATAACAAATTCCCTCTAATTATAGAATCATTATGATTAGCTCCATTTTAGCCAAAATATATGGAATTATTTTGGAAAAGAAGATTAGCATATGGATAGAAAGCCATGAAAAAATAGCTAAAGGACATGATGGATTTAAGACTTATCATTCTACTGTGGTCCACCTTGTTATTCTTAGGATCATTACGAAGGAGTGTCACAATAATAAAACCAATATCATTTGTTGCTTCGTTGAATTTAGAAAATCTTTTGACATAATGCCCAAGATGTACCTTTGAAATAGGTTAGAAGAGCTAAAAGTTCCTTTCGAGTCAACAGTTGCACCTGTAAGGTTGTATGAGAATGTTATCACCAAGTTTAAGATCATTGAGGGCTAGTTGAAAGAAATTAAATGTAATATAGGAGTCAAGCAAGGTTTTCCCATGTCTCCTACCCTTTTTGGCATATTCGTTGACAAGTTAGTAAATTGTTTGCAAGAAGTTTGTGTCGGCCTAACTCTTGTTGGTATAGTCATCACCCTTCTTCTTTACATTGATGATATCGTTATTATGGTGAGGAGTCTCTATGATCTTGAAACTAAGAATCCTTAAGAATTTTTTCTCCAATACAGATATGAATGTTAACACTGACCAAAACAAAATTATGATAATTAAATTTACAAAAAGATCACTTACGATCCTGTCATATATGACAATAACAAGTTGGAGGAAGTGCATGTGTACAAATATATTGGCATCAAGATTCGTCACAAGATCAATCGGAACTATAAAATTGAGAAAAGGATGAATGGAGGGTGGAAAGTTATTATGGGCTTGAAAATAATTTTAAATTAGTGGAACTTTGGATACAAGATGAGAAAAAAATCCTCTTTGAGACTTGTCACTCTCGCTATAATATATGGATATAAAGTTTCGGGATGCAATATATCTAGAGAATCATGGAGAAATATAGAGTAGATCCAAAATAATTTTATAACTTATAATATTAAAATTAAAGGAAATATCCTTTCTTATCCTCATAGAAGTGAGTCATTTCCCCATTGAGATCATGGCTATGACTAGGTACCTAATGGACAAGAACAAGTTCAACAACATGGAAGGAAAGAGACTTCCCAAAATTGCTTCAAACTCTAGCCAAAACCACCTATGAGTCAAGTAGGGATGACATAAAGATGCCAAGTCTTGGCTAAATCATTAGGGTGTAAAGGAAGAGATCATTTTGTAGAATAATTATAATATTTAAAATATTATTACATCTAAATTTAAGAAAAAAATTAAGTGCGATAAAGAATTAGAGAATAAAATAAAATTAAGATACTATAAGGAAGTGATCAACCATAATCTTGAAAATCAAAAGTATCTCTCTATTTTGACTAGTGTAGAAAACAAAATCAACATTGCTAAAATAAGAATAAATTGTCATGATCTCCATATTGAATTAGGTGTTGGGCAATTCCCAAAACACTCTCGGATTAAATAATGTGTCATCTTTGCGACACCAAGATGGTTGAAGATGAAAAGGATTTTCTTTTAAAATGTCCTGCATATACCTAAATTAATCTCAATTTCTAAAGATTATCACAATACCAACCTTCATAACTTTTTAACTCATCAAAACTAAGGTGATCTTGGAACACATCTCTCAATGTTTTTTGAGTACAAAAATAAAATTCTAAAGAAATCTAAGTAATCCCTTACCTTTCATCGGATCCGATAAACTCATTTTGATCTCGGTAGACATTAATCATCATCATTATCATCATAATCAAATTGAAATTTAAAAATTATTTAATTATGCATTGTTGTTTAAAAAATTATCAAATATATTAATTTTAATTTTAATTATGTGGGAAGTTTATGAAATATCATTTTTATAAAATTAATATATTTAATCTTTTATTAATTAACAAGATTTAATAAAATTATGTAATATAAAAATTTAATATATTGATCTATATAATTTATTAAAAAATAAAATTTTAAAGAAATCCAAATAATCTCTTACTTTTCATCATTCTAATAAATTGATTTTGATCTGATTTTAATCTCAATAAACATTAATCATCATTATAATCATATTAAAATTTAAAAATTATTTAATTATACATTATTGTTTCAAAAATGATTAAATATATTAACTTGAATTTTAATTATATGCAAAGTTTATGAATTATCACTTTTATAAATACAATATATTTAATCTTCTATTAATTAATAAGATTTTGTAATATAAAAGTTTTAATAGATTTTATAATATAAAAGTTTTAATATATTGATCTATATAATTTATTAAATTTATAATTTATTAAATTTAGTTTTAATGAAAGTTACCCAACGTCGTAATCATTATCATATATTTTTATAAATATTTTATTCAATTTCATAAAAATTAAATTTTTTAATATTTTTAAATTAAATAAATAAATTTATAAATTATTTAAACAATTATTCATATAAATTAAACCTTATTAAATTTTCCGTCGTCCCACTTGGGGATTTAATTTAATCAGTCTTTAAAAAAGCCAAAATCGTTTTTCACCCTCAGCAATTGCCTCCTTTTTTTTTACCTATTGTTTCACAATTTCTGAGTGAAATCTTAAAAATAAAGGGACTTTTAAAAATAAAAATCTCAGCCTATATCTTCGTGGGTTCATTTTTGTTAAAAGTGTTTTTACTTTTCGAAATGAGAATGAAATTTTTGAAGATAAAGTAACTTCCGAAACTAAAATATTTATGTCTTGTGTTTTTAATTTTTGAAAAGTGGATGAAATTTTTTAACATGAAATAACTATCAAAATTAAAATATTGTTGTCTACAATATTTTCGTGGGTTCTTTAAACAAAATTCCACACTTTTAAAATGGATTTCATGTGCAACTCTCAAAATAAGACTTACATTCTTATTTGTACTCTATGCATTGAAAATTCTTAAAAAAGAGATACTTTGGAATACTTGGAATAAGA
>SNQJ01S0035486.1:117426-131355 GCA_010110895.2 Picea sitchensis | reverse complement strand
TAATTCTTTTGAATGCTTATATTATATGTCTTAGATGTACACGAGGAAGAACCATAAAGAGGAAAGTTCAGTTAGGGGGAGAAGCCCTGGATGGAAAGATACCTTTGTCATTGATGACAAATGGGGAGAGATTTATCAGATGCAGAGGACACAGGCATGATTCCAGGGGGAGCAAAGGTCACAGAGATGCAGAGGAAAGAGGCATGGTTCTAGGGAGAGAATGAGTGATATGACTTGAGTATTGCATGACATGATTTCAATATTGCATCACAGTGTTTCCATCAATGCCAAAAGGGGAGATTGTTGATTAAGGTTGGTTGTCATTTATTTCAACCCTTGAAGAAAGTCCGATAGAAAATTCCGATAGCACAAAGGTTTGGGTAATGGACCCAAGTTTGTTTGATGTAAATATGACTCATTATTGTCTTGTCATGGTTGATAAGAAGTACAAATTGATGAACTCCAAAGTGGTCCCCTTATGGTGAAATACCTCACGGGAATACGCTTTGTGGATTGTGTTATCCTAGAAGTATGGTTAGAGAACCCATGATTAATTATGGAATAATGAGATGAAGGTCAGTGAATTTGTCAGTGAAACTATCCCATATGGATAATGTTTGTCATGCCATTTCCGGTGGTATGTGGAAAGCCACATAACTCCTCACGGTTAGAGAGTTATGGACATGTGAAGTTGGAGGACCCTCATGAGCCATATATAAGCCCCAAAAAGTCAAAGTGTTTGCAAAAGAATTTTTTTAAATAATAACGTTAATGGAGAACTCCCTAAAATAAGGAAAGTGGGATGCTACATGAAAGTATAAATAAGAGGCAAGTCTCTCTCATTTTAATCACACATGAATATCATTGAATATCTATTTTTGTGAAAGATTATTTGGGCAAGTATTATTGATAGAGAAAAATTATAGCGGAAAAAGTGGGAAACAAAAAGTGCGGCAGAAAAATCCCGACAGAAAAATCGCGACAAAAAAATCGCGGCAAAAAAGTGCAGCAAAAAAATCAATGCAGAAAAATCGCGACAGAAAAAGTGCGGTAGAAAAATCGCGACAACAACATGGTTGGGGTCTATTAATGAGAGATATGGCACATCTTGTTTGAGGTATGTTTTGTGAGCTAGGGTTTATTTCTTGATATGGTATTGGATGTTCATTATTGTTGCATATATCAAATTTGTTGAGGGATACAGTTGGTATTTTGTTGTTGGTATTTGGCATATGGGTATTGGTCTTTTTGTTGTGATGTGTTTCTGAAGTTGTTGGTTTATCTTGAGGCTACATAATAGTGAGGTTGTGGCACATGGTTTGATGTAAGAGTTTATGGTATTTTGTTTATGGATAGAGTGATGAATTGTTTATGGTTATATTGGTGTATGTCTTTGATATATGGTTGAGGTACATGTTGGGTACATGGTTGAGACAAGTAGTTGATGAGTTGGCACATACATGAGGTGTATAGTTGATGATGTTGGTACATCTTGATGAGTCATAGTTGATTTGAAGTTGATGCATGGTACATGTTGGTTCAGGTTATTGGTACAAGTTGTTTGGTGCAGGTTGATTAGTACAGGTTGTTACAGGTTATTGGTACAAGTTGATAGTGACAGGTTGATAGTGGTAGTGGTTGATTCAGTGGCAGTGATAGGTTGTCTACATTTGGAATTTATATTTCAGGGCGGTTGGACAGGGAAAGGACAGGTGGTTGTAGCCACATTCTGGTTGTAGCCGGAGAACATAGGGGGTTGTATCCTCCTTCTGGTTGTAGCGAGAGAATTGGGGAGTTGGAGCTTCCCTCAGGTAGTAGCCTGAAAAACTAGGGGGTTGGAGCCTCCTTCCAGTTGCAGCTGGAAAACAAAGGAAGTTGGTGCTTCCAATGAATGTAATTCTTCAAGACATATAAGAAAAACCATTATGTGGTTTTCGCTCGCTTTGGGTTTCCACGTTAAAAAACTGGTGTACTATGTATGTGTGTGATTGCTCATTTGTTCATTGTTTATTTACTCTGTAACTATTCGATGATAATGCTACATTGATATAACACTTGCATTTTTGGTGAAAAAGGATTAAATTTCTATATTATTGATTCACCCCCCTCTCAGTAATCCAACATATACAATAGTATACCAACTCACTGGTGTGTTACACTTCCAGCCATACAATGCTTCAAACATGCTCATTTTCAATGAGACATGATATCCATTACTGTAAGAAAATTCCATCGGATGAATATAATATTCCCACTTTGATGGTTGATCCATCACATACATTCTAAGCATGTCCTCAATTATTCTGTTAGTCCTCTCTTTTTTCCCAAAACCTTTGAACAAACTTTTCCAAAAAATGGATGTGAATTTTGGATGTCTATTTGAAACTATTTCCTTAGGAACCCCATGTATTATATTAACTTCTTTCATGTAGATCTTTGCAATATGTTTTCCTTGTGTGTAGTGTTCATTGGAATAAAATGTGTTTCCTTAGTTAATTTATCCACCACCACCATGATGCAATCATGTTGCTTCATTGTTCTGGGAAGCCTTGTAATAAAATCAATTGTGATTACTTCCCACTTCTATTATGGAATGGGCAATGGTTGTAATAGCATTGTTGGATTTCTATGCTCAGTATTCACTTTTTAACATTCTAAACATCTAGCTATGTAATTAGCCACTTCTTTCTTCATTCTTGGAAAAAAGTATCGGCTTCTTACTGTTGCAACTGTCTTATGATATACTAGGTTCCCATCTTATGGCACATTGTACATTTCCTTCAACATTTCATTTTTCATCTCAATGGAATTTGACACATATACTTTTCCCTTGTACATGAGAATTTCATCTTCTTTCAGCTCATAAAAATTAAATTTCTGCTGAAAATTACCTTGTTGTAATGTTTCGAGCCGACCAACCTACATAATGTACCCCTTCACTGATCTCAGTCACTTGCGCATCCCATTTGTTTATTAGGGTCTCTTTGGCACAGGTCCCTTGCACTTTCTTAGCTTAACATACAAGTACTTGGTCAAATTAATCCTTTCTCAAGTAACTCTTGGACTTTCTTCTTTATTTATTCATTCTCAATCATTGACAACCTATACATTCCAATGTTAGGAAGAGGTGCATCTTGCTGCAATTTAATCTCATGTTGTATTTCTCTCTTGGGAGGTAATCCTTTGGGTTCCTAAAACACTTCATCATAGTTAGAAATAATAATAATTAATTCATCTTTATGTTTAGGATCACATCCTTTTAAAGCATTGGATTTATCATCATCCTTAGATTTTACAATAATGAGTACAAATTTAACGTCCCCCAACCCAACTGAGGAACATTACTATACGGAAAAAATCATAAAAACTAAAAAAAATTGTTAACTAAATTCCTGTAGAATCCAACTATGAATTAGAACCATATTTAGTTATTATCTGATATTATTAAATCAATGCATCTACAATATTCTAAAATAACATGAATGTAACTAATAACTCACACATCAACATGTAAAACGGTTCCCAATTTTAGAGTAAAAAAATACAACAATTAAACACATAATATAACATAGCAATAAGATAATGCACTTATCTTTTAATTTAGTTGTGCAACTAGCTGCTTGGGATGGACATTCTACCCAACCATATACTTTTTGTTCCAAATCTCAACATCTAGTCACCCTCGAGTTGAGACTAGTAATCCACAAAAGAGGGTCGTCTCTCACTATCCACTCACAACTCAAAAATCCCACAACCCATTGGTATTATCCTACAACTGTCATGATTTTCTACCATCTATCTTCCTCTCGACCTGGAAAACCTAAATAATTTACCCCTTCATTTATCTTAGTCACTCGGGCATCTCATTCATTTATTAGGGTCTCTTTGGCATAGGTAACTAGGAATATCTCTATTAGAAAATCAAGGGAACTCACTATTAGGAAAACTACCAACAAACAACAACAAACACTTGTTGTTACAATGCAACTCACATAGGAGTTCACTCTTCAGGCTTGACAACCTGGCTCTTGAGTCTTCAGCTCCAAATATGCTCCAAAAATGCTCCAGCATGCTCCATAATTCTCCCTCCATGGTTTTTCTAGATCCAAGCTCTCCTTTCTTCTCTCTAATTTATGTTCATGCACAAAACCTCAATGTATAAAACAATTGTGGTTACCCATACAAAATTTTCCTCCCTTTGTATTACTTTCTTAATTGATACACTTCCACAAGCCAATTGTACTCAACCCCCATGCTCCCAATAACTATGGGATGTGACTTCTCACACCCAACCTCTTACATGCATTCAATGATTGGCTTTGGGGACACTCAATAAGAAAATAGATTTTAATACATAATGATAATAAAATTCAGGAATTAATGCACATGGGTAATTCCCCCTTGAGCCCTCTCTTACACATTCTCCTAGACCCTCCCCTCTCTTATGGATTAATTCATCCCCCATATTTTTCCATGTCCCTTAACAATTGGCATCACATATTATTATTAAAATTCAGAAATACAATTTCCATATACATCGCTTGGTTGTAGCCACACATTATGCACTCTCATGGATGTAGACAATGCTAGCATCGATGAAACTGGCCCTATCTTTTCTAATATATTTCAAAAGGTCCATAATATCTTTTTTCCAACTTCGGGTAACTTCCTAATCTTATCAAACTTATTTTCTCCTTCATTTTTAAAAACACATGTTCGTCCACTTTGAAATCTCTAAAAACTCTATTATTTTTAGCATAACATTTATGCCTATCGTGGGTAGCCTTTAGTTCTTCTTGGTCTATTCCATTTTCTCTTCCATTTCCTTTAACAAATCTGGCCCAATAACCGCTCTATCTACAAGATTATCCCAACTCATCGGTGTTTTACAATTCATTGCATACAATGCTTCAAACGTGATCATTTTCAATGATGCCTCGATGCCTTATATCCATTATTGTAAGTAAATTCCACCAAATGCATATAATATTACCACTTTGATGGATGATCCATGACATACATTCTAAGCATGTCCTCAATTATTCTATTAGTCCTCTTTGTTTTCCCTTTAGACTCTTGGTGATATGTTGTACTAAGATTTAGATTTGTTGCAAAACCTTTGAAAAAACCTTTCGAAAAATTGGATTTGAATTTCGGATCTCTATCTGAAACTATTTCCTTAGGCACCCCATGTAGCCTAGCAAATTATTTCATGTTTATCTATGTAATATGTGTTGTCTTGTGTGTAGTCTTCACTGGAATAAAATGTGTTTCCTTAGTTAATTTATCCACCACCACCATGACGGAATCATGTTGTTTCACTTTTCTGGGAAACTTTGTAATAAAATACACTGTGACTACTTCCCACTTCCATTCTAGAATGGGAAATAGTTGTAATATCCTTTTTGGATGTCTATTATGCTCAATCTTCACTTTATGGCACTCTAGACATCTCTCTATGTAATTAACCATTTTTTCTTCATTCTTGGCCAAAAGTGTTGGCTTCCTACTACTGCAATTGTCTTATGACATCTTGGGTTCCCATCATATGGTACATTGTGCATTTCCTTCAACACTGCATTTTTCAGCTCATTCAAATTCAGCACATATACTTTTCCCTTGTACCTGACAATTCCATCTTCTTTCATCTCATAAAAAATAAATTTCTTCTAAAAATTGCCTTTCTATAATGTTTCTTTTGTTTTTAGATATTGCTAATATGAATTTGATGTTGCAATGATATTATATTTCATATTAGTCTTGTACAGGATGATGGCTGCAATACTCATTTCATGAGCTCTCCTACTGAGGGCATCAACCACTTGATTTTCCTTTTCTTTGATGTGCTTAATTTCAAAGTCATATTCACTCAGAAGTTCCAACCATCTAGTTTGTCTATCATTTAATGTTGGTTGTCCAAACAAATACTTCAAACCACAGTGGTTTGTCCTTAGCTCAAATTTCCTCCCCGTGAGGTAATGTCTCCACATTTTTAGTGCACGTACAATTGTTGCTAATTCCAAGTAATTTGTAGCATAATTCCTCTCATGCTCTTTTAGTTTTTTGGACTCATATCATACCACGTGATCTTTTTGTGTGAAGACTCCACAGATCCCTTCATTTCATGCATCAATGCACACAATAAAATATTCATCTAGATCTGTAATCTTTGATATTTGTGCACTTGTCAATATGTATTTCAGCAACTGAAAACTTTCTTCACACTTGGGAGTCTATTCAAATTTCACTTCCTTATTTTGCAAAGAAGTGATTGGGCTTGAAATATTTTAGAATCATTTTATGAATATTTGGTAATAATGGGAAATACCCATGAATGATCTGACATATGTCACATTTCTTGGAACTGGCAATTCTCTAATGGCCTCTATATTCTAAGGATCCACTATTATCCATTTGCTAGAGGGAAAAACCCCCATTAAGACTACATTACGGTTCAGAATGTAGGCATATCACAACCATCTAAAATTCAACTACTTCTCTAACTACCCCAAACATACCCAAGACCTATACAACAAAAGAAAAGATGAGAAGGATCGAGTAACTATACCTCTACTCCGTGTCTGGTGATGATCCTCTCGCGCTTGAAAGCTTCATTGACTGCATGCCTCCTCCCAAGGTTGGACTGCATTCAAAGATAGACAAACAAAAAGATACAAGCATGAAATTCATATAAAAATAAGGGTTAGATGTTAGAATATCAAAACATAAACCATTAACAACATTCAATACACCATGATTTGGGACAAGAAAAGTACTTCTTTAATTGATAATTCAATGGTTATACCTTTTACAACCAAAGTCAACTACTGCTCCACGAACCTGGTCCAGGCTTCTCTTCACCAAGCTCCAAGTGCACGTCTAAGTGGATTCTCCTCTCAACCTTTAGATATCTTCTTGGGAAGTGAATGGGTTTTTTATGGAGGAAGAAAGGATAATTGGGAATCCAAGGGCAATTCTCACAAAATGGCTTCAATTACTTGGGGCAAGGAGGGTATGTGAAACGGGCAGAGTTTCATTGTTCTTATGTCTAGATGTAAAATGAGACCCCAAAACCTCCTTTTATATGGGAAAAGGATGGTTATTTGGTTGGGTGACGGGCTATAGGCGGTGGATTAGTTGGGAAACTACCTAATAACCCGTAATCTCAACGAATTTCTTGCAACTTTTTATTTTTTGCAACTTTTGAAAGTATACGCGAGTTGTAGTGGTGAAACATGCATATGCACGTGGGTTGTAGTGGTGCAGCAAGCATATGTACACGATATTTAGTGGTGCAGCAAGCATATGTATGCAGGTAGTAGTGGAGCAGGGCGCGTACATATTCAAAAAATGGGTTTTTTAGAAGAGCAACTCAGTGACAACTTGGAAAAAAATGTAAGTAAGAAGGCCAAAGGCCAGGTATGCATGTGTAGAGAAATTTAGGGCAGAACATATGCCCCCTAATGTGTGAGGTCAGAAGATCATCTGATGGTCAAAATACATTAAAAAATCTTCATCAATGTACGTACCAAGTGAGCCCAAGACCAAAGTTTGGGAGGTGCCATATGAAAAATAACAATTGTCTCACTAAGGCGGCCATACCCATGCTCGAGATGAAGTGAATCATGGTTTCCAATCAAATACAATATAGATCCATGTCATATAACTATATAAAGTGTATTCGTGAGCAATACATAGCGGATCTACATCTCAAAATCAAAGATATAGACGTATAGTATCCATCTTCAAGAAGGCAATAACACCTAATGGTTGGAGATGAGGTCTTCAGATATCGAGAAATAACTTCACGATATTCAAAACTCGGGTAGGATCACAATGTGAGTGTATGACTTCACTACCCAGAGGTCTTCAGCAACTCGTCGAGAAAAGACAGGAGGATCCCAATGATCAGGAAGAGAACTTCATTGATTTTGAACAAGGAATTGATTGTAATTTTGGGATGACCGGGCATGAGATCAAGAGACAAATTGTAGAGAGGTTGAATCAGGGTGGGTGAAACTTCCCTTGGACAAAATAACAAAAGATGATCAAACTCGGGAAACATGACATTGACATAAGTTCATGATGCAGGAAGCAATGCAAACTCTCCATGTGTTTGGAAGAGTAACCAAAGGGAGGAGGACACAACTCTATGTAGCGAGAACAACTTCCTAAGGTCCTACTAGATCCCAATGCTTGAAGAACAAATGGAAGGATGTGCTTTGTCCAAGGGAAACTCATTGTGCTACCCAAAAAGAATATATATTTCCAGTCCCCTCTTTTTGAGTTTTTTTTTTTTTCAATTTTTTAAAGAGCTTTGAAAAATAATAAAAGAATGATACATTACAAAGGAGGAACGAGTGTCGCAAGAAAGCATACAAGTTCCAGGCGCAAGGAACACACTAATGCTTAGAGAAAGGAGACATGTGCAGGAAAAGGACACTCGGGGAAAAATCCTCCATGGGTCAAGGTGTCAGGTCGCAGAGGCAAAGTGCTACAAGGCTTGTGTATAAGGAATGCTTCAAAGGTTCAGTTGAGAGMAACATGGAGYTGGMATTAGGCGAAAGACACAGAGATGAAAATGTGATTAGCAAGACACAATGAAACCCTCTTCAATGTATTTTTAACGAKCCCATAGAAGGTAAGCTCGGTATTTGTTTCACATTTAGAGAGTCTGAAAAAACGTAAAAGAAGACTCCAAGGGATACCTTTTTTGGAAATAGTCTATTCAGTTTGAAAAATGGGTAAAATAGCACCGAAAAGACRTYTATTCAAAGCCATTTTAACAAGTGTGACAGAGACAAGATCACTCAAAAATCTTTTCAATTTTAAGGAGTTTGAAAAGAGATTAACTATGGACTCACAACCTTTTTCTGGATTTAGTCCCCTTAGCTCAAAAAAGTATAAAAGTTACTGAGGAGAACTCTCCCAGCGAGACGAATCTCCTCAGGCATACATTTTTCCTCCATAATACACAAGCTGGAAAAGGGGGTAAACTCATGCCAGTAGATGTTCTTCTGGACCAATTTAATGAGTGTGAAGGAAGAAGGTCACTCGACGATCTTTTCAATTTTAAGGAGTCTAAAAGAGATTAACTATGGACTCCATGGGGGTTCCTTTTTCATAAGTAATCTCCAAGGCTCGAAAAAGGTGATAAACCAAAACCACCGAGAATGTTCCTTTTTCGTAAATTTAATCCCTCAGGCCCGAAAAAGGGTTAAACTTATACTTGAGAATACTCTTCTAGAGAATCGAAGTTCCTAGAGTATACTGTTGTTTGTACAATTGATCGTCAGGTCCAAAAAAGGGTTAAACTACCGACGGACAGACATGCCTTTAAGTTTTAGTTTGGCGAGAGTGAAGGGAAACAAGATCTCTCGGAAATATTTTCATGTTTAGAGAGTCTGAAAAGGGCTTAAAGAAGACTCCATAAGTTACTTTTCCAATTAATCCAAACAATATTGAAAATCACAAATGTAGTCTCGTCGGATATTGCTTTCAAATTTCAAAGGGAGCTTGAAAGACAACAAAGCATGCTCATTTTGGGAGTCCCAAGGGTGGGGCCAAGAGTGATGATGCATCAGACGAATGAGGCTCAATCTTGTAATCATGACAGGACCAAAAAGGAGTCCCGAGCCTAAAGTCATTCAAAGACAACATGGACGCCAAAATGCAACAAGGATCTATCTAGGGCATCAATGTAAAGGTAGGATCTACCACCTAATCATGACACTTCTAAAGAAGAAAAGACGGTTCTGTGTCGCACTTCGGTGGGATTGATCCTATGGAAAAGAAGAAAAAGACAACAAGATGCAGAAAGTGCAGGTGGAATCCTAACTTATATGCAAAAAGTTTGAAAACAAATGACTTTTACCAAAGGACCTTCAAAAGTGACCCATCTCTCAAAAATTTACCAAATCAAAAGGCAACATGCATCATAACATCCAATAAGAAACTTAAGAACCAAATTAAATGATTTCCAAGCTAGAAAAAATGACAAAAGGGTTCAAAAAAGTGGCAAAAAGGGCCAAAAAAGCATATAAATAGAAGCTCACAGCTCATTTTCACCATTGCAATTTGAAAATTAACCAAAAGGTAAAAGCTACCCCTTTGCTAAAATATTTGATTATGGGAGCTTCATAGGAAGAAACGAACTTCTAATTGGACCAAGTAAGTAAAAAATCATCCCTCTTGCATTTCCATTCTTCATTTTTATATTATTTTTTGTTTTTGGGGGGGCATGCCCTCCTAAAAAAGGGCGGCCCTACATGTACGTGAGTTGTCCAAGGATAGCCCGCATATGTACGTAGACAGATAATAGTCTGCCAGCGTACATACGCGACTGTGTCCAAGATAGCCCGCGTACACCCTCAAAATCATGGGAAAAAAATGAAAATTCAAGAGCTAACTTCCCTTTGAACTGTCATGGAACAAGATGTATGCCCACTAGAGGGAGAGGGAACACGAGGATATCGATATCTTGGTTTATGAGGACCCTGTTGCCATCACCGCATTGAAACAATGCGGGTTATGGAAATTCTACCGATGTCCATTCATGAGGGCACAACCCAAGCTACTGAACGCCCTGGTAGATTACTAGCACCCTGACGCAGAGGATTTTATGATTGAGGGGAAGTCGTTGACTCAAATGACTGAGGATATATACTTCTTTACTGGCCTCTCAAGGAGAGGGGAACCATTCAATCTGCGCACATTTCCCCCTGGGCCCTTCAACATCACTGACTACATCGGGGTGCATTGCGAGGCCGGCATTAAGAAAGTAGGTTCTCAGGTGCCCAGCCACAAGATCACCAACTTGTCACTGAAGGTGATCGTATATATTATTGGGCGGATCACTGGATATATGGCCCTACACCAGGCTTCTTGGGTGCACATGTATTGTGCAATGCAGTGCCTAGATGCACGTATTTTCTACTAGAGTACAACCATACTTACTTGCATGAAGAGGCATCTCACAGAGTGTCGAGAGCATAGAAATAAGAACTTTGGGTTCGGTACTATACTCTGCTCGTTCTTTTTCGAGAGGGTGCCTAGCCTGAGTCCCAGAGAGACAATACGAGGGACTGTGGCCTCCTTCCCAGCGGTATGTAGATGGGCAACCTTTCTACCGCTACAAGGGGGAGGAAGGACCATAGAGGCCTTCAATGACAAAATTTTTGACTGGTGGGCATAGGAGATTCCAGTGATAGAGGACTACCCCTATCTTGGAATCAACTTCTCCAAAGATCTAAACATGCCCATACCTCCTGAAGAGGAGCGAGGAGAGATACGTACGTGTTTTTAAAGTTATTTAATTTTTAATTTCTATTATACATATCATTTTTTATATGTATCATAGTATTGACAACTATGTATGTGCTATGTACAAACATGGGACCAGTGTGCCCAACAAACTTTGCAAGGACTAGGTGATTTCCTCGACCAGAGGCAGTACGAACAATAGCCAACGAACCAACCGTCGCAGGGGGACCTCCAGGCGGAGAGGCTGAGATATTTTTAAGATGGGTGGAGCGGAACCTCACCATGCTCACTCGCACAGTTCCCATGGCCGAGATCGAGGATCTCCTGCCAGCCATGCAACCTCATGTAGTTGGGGTGCCACGAACGTGGGTCCAACATTTCCGGCATTTGGCTAACATCGGTGTTCACTATGGAGGTCCAATAGGCCCTGAGCTTAGATAGGATGGACTAATTATGTGCCGAGGGAACATTTTGTATATGTTTGAGGGTATAAGCCCCGTGATGTATACTGGATATTATTTTTTGAGGCGTTCGCGCCCACTTATATACTCTGACACTTTTGATATATATATATATATACACATCTTTATTGTCTTATGGATCACATTTTTTGCAAATGTATGTACATGTGTATATGTGTGCTTCTTTTGATATGTGTGCAACATGCCAATCTAATACTTGATTAGCTAGAGTATCTGTCATTTGATTTAATCTCCTAGGAACATGAATGTACGTAATGTAATCAAAGTAACGTTCTAAGAGATGTACCCTAAGGAAACGTCGGTGTAAATTAGGATCATAAATGTGATAAACTCCATTTAACTTGGACACAAACAATTGAGCATCTAAGTAGACCTGGAGGTGAGAGATACTATGTGACAAAGTGTCATGAAGAAACTCTATCACTGCGATGTACTCGATGACATTGTTTGTGGCGTCACCTAGACAGATACCTCTGGAAGATAGAAACTGGCCTTGAGGCATAAAAATCACCCAAGATGCAAAAGCAAGCCTCTGAGTGTGTCGGCTAGTGCCGTCCATGAACCCAAAGAACAACTTTGGTTCACTTGATATCTGCCAGAGTGAAAAATATGAAATAAATAAAAACACGTCCATAAAACAAAAAGACAAAAAACTAACTGTATAAGAACTATATATATATACAATAAGTCACCTAGGAGACCAACCTACGAGTAATACTTCTTGAGGTAGAGCCCATTTCTAGGCTCCGACAAGGCATTTCCCTCAAAGTCAGCCAGACGATAAGCGCCCTTCGTTAAGACATATTTCACAATGAAAGGTCTGAACCACATGGTTTGAACTTGCCTGCCCCCAGGGGGTGTTTGTCTTAGTCGTATACCAGGACAATATCGCCTTCGGAGAAAATCCGAGGATGAATAAACCGATCATATTGAAACTTGACTCATTTCTTATGAGCCTCGTTGGCCAAGGCTGCATCACGACATTGCTCATCGAGCTGCTCGACATATAATAGATGTTCCTCAAGTGGTGAAGTCTCAGGTAGTAACTCTACTGCAAACTTTAAAGATAGGATTTGACACTCTATAGGCAAGACTGTGTCCAGCCCTTAAACGAGTTGAAAAGGTGTGAAACTAGTGGCAGTGTTTACAGACATTCGGTAGGCCCATAATTTCGAGTACAACATCAAATGCCAATTTTACTTGGCATAATTGATCGTTCATTGAAGAATAATCTTGAGGGACTTATTCACAACTTCCACCTGACCATTCGCTTGTGGTTAGTAGGGTGATGAATGTTCTTGCCTCAACCCAAGATTTAATGTTAACTTAGACATCATTTTGTTCTGGAAATGACTGCCATGGTCAGTGACAATATCCTTTGGGATGCCAAACCTTGCTATTATTTGGTTAAAAGTGAAGAGATTCGTTGGTTCGCCATCATTGTTAAATTTTGGCATAGCCTCGACCCACTTTGTGAAGTAGTCTACCGCTACGATGATAAGCGATGCCCCCTGGCGGAAGCCGGGTTGCATGTAGTAAAATCAATCCCCCACTTTATGAAGGGACCAACAATGATGACGGGAAACATGGGAACAGGATGTGCCCTCATCTTCCGAGAGAAGATCTGAAACGAATGACACTTCTTGACTGACTCAATGCAATCCTTGATTAACATAGGCTAGAAGTAACCGGCTCGTAGAATCTTTTGGGATGTTGACAACCTAGACAAATGACCGCCACATGATCTTGTGTGGTAGGTGTTAAGAATGAGATCTACTTCCTCATGTATAAGGCACTGACGAAGAATGAAATCTACACCTCGACAATACAAAGTGTCATCAAGTATGAGATAATTTCGTGCCTGATGGCGAATTCACCGACGCTCGTCGCGGGAGGTAGAAGCATGGCACTTAAAATTCTGGATATAGACTAGTATATATCCATACCATGGGTCTGAAGATGTGATCCGAAAAACATCTCCTTTAATAGGTGATTCTTCGGGCGTATCATCACTAGATTCAACCAGAAGTTCTGAAATAAGTTACGCAAAGACCAGTGACTTTTTGGATTTCACGGGAAAAAAATCCTAGTCAAATTCCTAGAGGATAACAATCCATCTGTTGATCTTTCCACCAATGAATCATCGTGTCAACACATATTGAAACGGATTCACAATGGCAATGGC